>JANEYF010003925.1:375000-425667 GCA_029963845.1 Rhamnusium bicolor
CCAACAACGTAGAACTAGTTGCGCCTACCCTAGTCGGAGACGTTACAACTTGTGTTAAATTATAAGTTTCAATTACTTCATTCAGTTTTTTATAAGCATTACTAATGGGATCTAAGAAATCAATATTAAAGTCTCCTGCACATATTAATTGTTCATATTTAGGTGCTACGTAACTTAAACAATCCTCAAACACGTTTATGAAATCACAAACATTAAATTTTGGCGGCCTATATGCCACCCCTACACAAGTCGAAATTCCCTTTAAATTAAAGTTAAGCCAGATTTGTTCAGTATTAGCTATTTGTTCCATATCAATTATATTACATTTATACATATTCTTAATATAAACGATTATGCCACCTCCTCGATTTACTTCTCGGTCTTTTCTAAATAACTGATACCCATTTAATATTTGAATTTAGCCAGGTCTCGGTTAAAAAAATTATATCCCAGCTGTTACCGTCAACAACAGTTTCTCTAAAATTTGCTAACTTTATAAGTAAGGATCGAATATTTAATATTGATATTTTAAAATTAGTTGCATTATTGATAGCCATATAATGAAAAATAAAAAGATAAATAACATATACTTACGATTTCCCATGTACATATATTAAGCTGAATTAGTTTGTTTATATTATTAAAGTGCATGTGTTAAGTTTTTTACTGAAGTTATATTTATTATTCTACTACCTTCATCCTTTCTCATGAATAGTGAACCATTTTTAGTCCACAAAAATTTGAAATTATTTTCCTTTTTAAATTGTTTTGCTTTGTATAACAATATTTTATTTTGTACTGCTAAAAAGTCATTGATATACAATATTTCGTGAGATTTAACATACTTAGCAAGAGTGTCTTTTTAAATTTTTAGTAGAAAAGTCCTTTTTAACTTTACGACATTTCATGAGCTCTTGTTTATGAATATTTTTCAGGAACTTGATAATAATGGTTTTCGACTGATTCGGTTTGTTTACATTCTCCCTTCTTCTGTAACAGCTATCAATCATCGCGTCTTCTAGCTTGAAACTGAGAGCCGCGCAAACGATCTGCGCGGTAACAGCGACGTTCTCACCTTTCCCTAACTCTGGTATACCAGTGATTTCCAAACAGTTAATTCGGCTATTCTGATCCACCATATTTAGTTTTTCCTTTAGTTCGTCATTTTCTCTTTTTAAATTGATTACATTAGTTTCAATATTATTTATTTTGGTTTCCTTGTCATTTAGGTCATCTTTAATTTTGTCCATAATTTTTCTTATTTCAGCAGATTCGTCTTGCAGCAGAGTGATACTTCTAATTGATTCTTTCTGATCATTTCTTAGTTCTCTTATTAAGTCAATTACATCATTTAGAGTTGGTTCATTGGATGACATACTCCCAGAAACGGTTTTTTGAAACATTTTGCTACTACAGTCTTTGCATGTCCACAGAAGACTATTGTTGTTAATATTTGTTAAATCTGAGTCTGCCAAATCGGCACAATCGTGATGAAACTCTTTAGTACATATTTTACATTTAACTTTTGTTTTCGTATTAAGACGACTTTTATAACCTGCGCAACTGGACATGTTTGAAACTTCTGGTAACTTGTACTGAAATAAGGAATTGGCCAAAAAAGTCTCACAGTGTTATTAAGTTAATTAGATATATTGACGAATTGCACTACAACAATGTAATTTATTAAACACTTTTCTACACAGAACGCTGGACCGTCACTTTATCTTAATGATCGATTAATTTTTTTAAATTTTTGTTTATTTAATGTCCTTAAAAACAGGAAATCTTTGCAGCAAGTAATACGAGACTCTTCATACATTCGAGCACACACACACATATATATATATATATATATATATATATATATATATATATATATATATATATATATATATATATATATATATATATATATATATATATATATATATTGTAGGTGACTTTGCCGAAACAATAAAACTATACAATTCAAAGCTCTTTATTCTTCCCGAACAACCTTTCCATACAAATATAAAAACATCTCTGCACCACACCCACATAATATCTAACCATGTCTATCACTTTCTTTCCCTCCAAAAAAGACTCGCGCGCGGTCGGTCACCGTCGGGCGCCACGAAGCCACGGTGTCGCCAACCGCTAACACCGCACCAGAAATAGGCGGCAAATTTAAAATTCAAACAAACAGTCTACAGTTCGGCCAACCTGACCGATGACCGTCCTCGGGCATACTTCAATAAATTTTTGTAATATACTTAACATTAAGCAAGTCCTAATCTATCAAGATACATAATAACACATTAGAAAGTAATGATTCATAACATAAGGATACATAAGATTGAGAACAACATTACGTTAGGTAAAACAATGTCCTAAACGTAAGCATGATATAAGCAATCAGTAGCATAAACCATAAGTGAATCATAAATAAACACATAAGTACATAATAAGAGACAGGTCACTTATAACATAAGACATAAGTAAACATAAGGGAACTCTAAATAATAACATCATAAAGGCTAAACCTAACTTACAATAAAAGATTCAGATTCAGAGATCATAAGGTAAGTATTATCAAATTTAAGTAAAAATACATAACATTTGCTAAGGTTCTTAATAAACATAAAGGGTTTTTTTCCTTAAGTACAATATGGCTTTAATCTGGTAACATCAACTATACCATCGTAAGGAATTTGAGAACATTGAAAACCGATAATGTCTGTAATCACATAACGGTCATGAGGTAAGACAGCTTTTATTTCATAAGGCCCTCGATATTTAGGAATAAGTTTTTTATTCACGCCAACGGTTGTGTCAACGTTTGCAATCATGACGTAATCACCTACTCTATAGCAGTGTGGTTGTTTGTGCTTTTTGTCGTAATTTTGCTTATTTTCAGCCTGACCTTTTGCTATGTTAATGGAAGCTTCATTTCTTAAACTAGTTAAATCAATTCTCTCCTCATGAGTTAAGGATTCTAAAATTAATCTTAAATTGTCTTCTACATGTCCTATTTGATTTCTACCAAATAACAATTTCGCGGGAGACTCTTTTGTTGATCGGTTTACTGAGTTGTTTATACTAAATTCAACTTTGCACAATACTAAATCCCAGTTAATTTGTTTCTCATTAGCCATTTTACTTAAGATGGGAGTTAATAATCAGTTCATACGCTCAATTTGTCCATTACTTCTCGGAGATCCGGTCGCGATTAAAACATGTTGGATATTATTCTCGTTCATAAAATTTTCAAATATCTGAGATGTAAAACACGATCCTCTAACAGAAATGATGATCATTGGATGGCTATAACAAGTAAAATAATTCTGTAAATGCTTGATTACTTCATCGCTATTAGTTGACTTGCACGGATAAAATCGGATAAATTTCGAAAATCCGTCTATAACTTCAAAAATGAATTTATTTCTCCTACCGGTGTTCTCTAAAGGCCCATAATGGTCGATATGTATGCACTCAAAAGGTAACTTTCCCTTTGGGGATATTTTGAAGAAATCCCTCTTTCTTCCCAGACTTTGGGTTAAAATCAATGCATTTTAAACAGTTACTTATATGTTCTTTGATTTTATCTTTCATTTTGGGAAACAGTACGTGCGTGCAATTAATTCCATCGTTTTAGCTATCCCTAAGTGTCCTAGTTCATTATGATAGGTGTATAAAATATTAAAAATCATTCCTTCCCGTACATAAAACGCAATTTTATCCCTAACTTTTCGATATACCAAATCATTTCTTAGTTCATATAAAGGATGTTCTCTAATTTCAAATTCAGACTTTAATGCAATTATATTTGGATCGGTACTTTGTTTTAATGCTAATGTTTGTTCAACCGTGTTACCATGTAATACTAAAATATTGTGTACTCTACTCAATGCATCTACATGTTGCATACATGCATTCGGCCTATGTTCAATTGAATACTGATAATTTTGTAATACTAAACACCAACGCATTATCCTAGGTATAATATCCTTTTTAGCTAACGTCAAACGGAAACTATCACAATCTGTTACCATCTTAAAATGAATAGCGTGTAAATATACATGAAACCGCTTCAATGAATACACTATGGCTAATGTTTCGAACTCGTAACTATGATACTTTGCTTCACACTCGGTAGTGCGCTTACTGAAAAAAAATACGGGGTGAACTTATTATCTTTTTGACGCTGCATAAGTATTGAACCAAAACCTAAACTACTCGCATCGCAATGTAGCTCAGTCTCATTTAGAGGAGAATAAATAGCTAATATCGGTTCCCTAACTAATTTTGATTTTAACATTTCATAAGCTTCAACTTGTCTAGGTCCGAATTCGAAAGTTGCATCCTTTTTTAATAAATCATAAAGTGGTTTAGCAATCACAGCAAAATTTTGAATAAATCGTCTAAAGTAGCTACATAAACCAATAAATCTGTGTACCTGCTTAACGTTTTGCGGAACAGGGTAATTTTCTACTGCAGCGGTATTTTCACCATTAGTACCTCTTTCATCAATCCTATAACCTAAAAAAATCGATTTCATTCTTTAAAAATGAGCATTTGTCTAGACGCAATTCTAATAAGTTTTCTGAAAGTAAATCAAATACGACTTTTAACGTTTCCAAATTTTCATGTATCGTACTTGTGGCTATCCGAATATCATCTAGGTATAATAGTATTTTACCGGTTTTAATGAGATCTCTAAAAATTATATTTACAAATCGACAAAACGTAGCTGGACTAGTGCATAAGCCAAAAGGCATTTTACGAAATTCATATTGCCCTAATGGGGTGATAAAAGATGTAAATTTCATAGAATCTTCACCTAAGGGTATATGATAAAAAGCATTGCGTAAGTCTAGCTTGGTAAAATAATTTTTGTTTTTGAAATTATCTAAATGGTCGTCAATTAACGGCAAGGGAAAAGGATCTCGGACTACATTTTTGTTTAAAGTTCTAAAGTCCACACACATTCTATATTCACCCGTTTTCTTTTTGGTGAGAACAATCGGAGAACATTATGGAGAATTACTTTCCTGTATTATATTTTTCTGTAACAAATCATTAATTATATCTTGTACAGTTTATTTCTCTGCATATGATAGTCTTCTTGCCCGGTAACTAAACGGTTCATTTTTATTTAAAGTTATGTACATCCTAAAATTAGTTTTGGGTTTTTCAGGCCGTACTGCTTCTAAATAATGACTATTAAATATTCTTTTCATTTCTGACACAACTGTTGCCGGTAATTTGGTATTAATATCTAAACGTACATCCGGTACATCAAAATTACTTTGTATGAGAAGGACATCATTGGTCAAAAAATCAGAATGAATGACTACTTTAGGAACAATTCTTATGGAATCACCTTGAAAAACAATTTCTTGTACATTTGGATGGGAAATAAAATCTCTGCCTAACAAACATTGGAATGACATAGTTTCCTTATCGACAACATAGAAATTTATAAAATAAATGTTACCATAAACAAGAATATTTCCTGAAAACATGCCCTTGATTTTTAAAATTGAATTATTAATATCTTTTATAAGAATTACTACTATTTTGAACAAGATTCTTAGACACTAGTGCTTCACTAATTAATAAAACGGGACTACCTGTGTCGACAATACGTTCTAAATTTAAATTAAGCTCTTTAAATATTACCGATAATGTATATGCCTTGAGGGGTGGTAAACTGTCTTCAACCAACATGGTCGTTGAATCTGGTTGCTGATGAGGCTTTCTACCTGGACAGTCCTTTACTTTATGGTCAGTTTTTCGACATTTGAAACAAGAACCTCTCTCTTCGGGGTTTGGGACAGTTCCTCAATAGATGACCAACTTCATTGCAATTGTAACACTTGATTCCTTGATTCACTTTGCCAACAGCTCGGGATGATCCTGAAGAAGTAGGTGTATATCTATTTTCTGGCCTTTTCACTGAACTTGAACTGGAATGTCTTCGTTCACCAACAGTAATTTTATTCATAACCTCGAGTAACCTTGGTAAACTAGTAAATTCTTTTAGCTTAGCTTGCGTCTCTAAAAACTGATCACCTAACCCGTCAATTAAGTGTTCTATGATCTCTTCTTCACTTATATTTAATTTGTTACCCAGTAACACTTTGTTGAAATAATAGTCTGAAAACTTTTCTGCCTTTTTCCATTTGCGAATTTCAAACTGTTTCATTAAAGTTTTCCTAGTATCTTTGCATTTAAACATGGCAACTAGTTCTCTTTCCAGCTCACCTAATCCTAAAACGATGTCGTTCCCTTGCGTTTAGCGTTTCAACAGCAATATTTACTACATCAACTGTTGCCTGAACGTGTTTTCTCCCGGGGTTGCATGGTGTTGATCTTCCATTTTCGGTATTTTTGGAATTTACAACAACCCTTGACCATGAACTCGTACTCGTCCCTTGTACCCCACACCTGAAGTTGTAGGTGACTTTGCCGAAACAATAAAACTTTTACTACACAATTCAAAGCTCTTTATTCTTCCTGAACAACTTTTCCATACAAACATAAAAACATCTCTGCACCACACCTACATAATATCTAACCATGTGTGTCATTTTCTTTCCTTCCAAAAAGACTCGCGCGCGGTAGGTCATCGTCGGGCGCCTCGAAGCCACGGTGTCGCCAACCGCTAACACCACACCAGAAATACGCGGCAAATTTAAAAATTCAAACAGTCTACAATATATATATATATATATATATATATATATATATATATATATATATATATATATATATATATATATATATATATATATATATTATATATACATGATTTGAGTAAATAAATACTAAAAATACCCACGTATATATATATATATATTTAAAAGGTTAGTCTTAAATAAAATAGAGTAGTGAAATTGAAATTCTGTCTTTTATTTAGAGTATAAGTAATAAATCTAGTCATAAACTGAAAATCATTTCTCGGTTGGTAAAGTTGTCCATTTCTATGAAACCGACAACCATACAATAGACCTCTGGATATTCCGTATCTTCACTGAGTTACCCTAGCTTCTATCATACCGCTGATAGAATAAAGTGGCGTTCCTATACTTTAAGACAGGAACTGGTGCTCGAGACCGTACCGTAAACAAAGGTTTAACATACCGCTGCTGTATCAAAGAGTGTCATAGTGACGCTTCCGCATTTTATCATTTTACGTCAGTCATTACAGTTGACTACATTTAGTAATCAATCTCCTACATTTTTGTATCCGACACTCTCAGCAACTACCTCACCTACGAAGGGAAAAAATACGAAAAATTTTCACAGATAAATATCTTCTTTTATCTTCCCCAGTATCTCAAAATGTAGGAATTGTGATAGAATCTTCAGAAAGTGATTCAGGTGCCAGTAGAAAAAGAAAATAATTCAAGTTGGAGCACAGTTATTTGTAAGTATTCATTTCAGATAACATCTAGTTACATCATCAGACGAGACCCAATTGTGCTTCCGCCGGTATAAATGAAAGTGTAATGTTTGTATACTCAGTAGTGATTGCGTTTATCTTGCTATGCTTGAGGTTGAAATCTCGGAGTAAAATACTTCTTTAACACTTTCAGGGTATTTTAAAATTGTATGTGCTGCATACATACATATATCATGAATAGTAATCATTTTTTTCATTTTCAAATATACTATCACCAATTAGTTTTGTAGTTTAATAAATAAAAAAATATGACCATTCCAGCCGTTGTACCCCCAACAAAATTACATGAAGTGATATTAAACTTTCACACTGATACATTATCAAAAATAATATTTATTTCAAATCTGTTCCAGTAAAAAATATCGTACAAATATTTTCATCTCATATACACATCTCGACTTGCTCATCGACTTCTGAAGAATTTTTATGGGTCAACATGTGCCGTCTAAGATCACTCTTATATTTGGTTTTATATGTACATATTTCACACTCATACACTGTTGGCACTGAAGATTTGTTATGAATCAGCATGTGACTTTTAAGAGAACTCTTATATTTTGCCTCATATGTACACATTTCACACTGAAACATTCTTACCTCTGACGGATTTTTATGCGTCAATGTGTGTCGATTAAGATCACGTTTTTGTTTCGATTCATATGTACATATTTTGCATCTGTACATTGTTACCTCTGAAGGATCTTTGTGGGTTAAGAAATGCCGGATAAGACCACTCTTATATTTTGTCTGATATTTACACATTTCACACTTGTACGTGGTTATCGCCGAGGAATTTGTATGGGTCAAGATGTGTCTGTTAAGAGAACTCTTACGTTTTGTCACACATGAGCACATTTCACATTTGTATAACTTTATCTCTGAAGGATTATTATGCACTAACAAGTGCCCGTTAAGATATCGCTTTTGTTTTGTCTCATATGCACAAATTTTGCACTTATGCATCGTTATCTCTGAGGGATCTTTATGAGTCAACATATGGCTGATAAGATGTCTCTTGTGTTTTGTTTCATATGTGCATTTCTGACAGTGGTGCATTGTTACCTCTGGTAATTTTTTATGGGTCGGAATATTCTTGGTATAAGATCTTTTTTGTGTCATTTTTAACATAAGCATTTCTTACTTGGACATAATCTGTGAAAGATTTTTATGTGTCAACAGGTGTCGATTAAGAAATCCCTCTTTTTTTGTCACATATCTACACAGTTTACATTTGTACACTAAAGGATTTTTATGGATCCGTAAGTGCTTGGTAAGATCCTTCTTTCGTCTTGTCTCATATGCACACATTTTACACCTGTACATTGTTATCTCTGAAGGATCTTTATGGATTAACATATGCTCTTTTAAGTATCTCCTTTGTTTTGTCTGATATGTACACATTTCACACTTGTACATTGTTATTTCTGAAGGATTTTTATGAAACAATGAGTGTCGGTTAAGGTCACTTTTACATTTTGTTTCATATTTACATATTTCACATTTGTATATTGTTCTTACCAAAGGGATTTCATAAGTTGGATATATTTCACCATTGTCAGTTGACAATTCTGTGGAAGGTTCTTGAAAACTAAAACAAAATTTTAATTTGTTAAAATATATTTAATCATATTTCTAAAGTTGTCCATCATAGGGTGGTGTGATAAGACAAAAAGGAGTAGTAGATTTTGAGATTATTGTCATGGCGAACTGTAAACTGGATTTTACTTAAACTATCTCAAATTACAGGATAGTCTAAAGAGTAGAAAGTCCTCAACAAATAATTAATTGTTTCATCACCACATTAAAAAATAAATTGCTCCCCCAAAATAATTTTTAAATTAAAACTTTTATAGTAGATAATATCCTCTGTTAATTATTTTCAGAATAAAATTGTAATATTTGTTATGCTGTCCAGTAAAATTTAAAAATAGATGGACTGGTGAGTGTGAGCCATACAGTTTATAATGAGTCTAAATTATTTCTTGGAAATAATTTTTTAATTTGCAACAACAAATCTAAATCAAAACGCTAACTGCTAACAAACTACTGATAGTCAAAGCAATAGCATGTAAATTCGACGATGAAAGGTTACCGTCTGCCAGTCGGTAATCAAAGAGACCATATGAGTACCATACTTTTTCTCTTTTGAAATTTTTTGTATTGCGGCAGGATACGGAGGGGGAGAACATTTTTTTTTTAATCGAATGATTACTGATATTTGTCTACACAGGTAGTTAGTATATGTATTTCACATACCTCAATTACGCTGGCACACAAAACTTCCGGTTCGCGCGCGGTAACCGGAAATTGAAAAAAAAAAAAATTAGTTACCGGACCAAACTTAACACAAAATGTTTGTTTTGGTATGTACAGTACTGTACTATAGTGGCAGACATTTCTATCGGTCCGTTTTGAGCAATTTGCCATCAAAATGGTGAAAAATGGATCAAAATTTGGTCTCTTTGATTACCGCCTGGCAGACGGTAACCTTCGTCGAATTTGCACGCTATTCCTTAGATTATAATCTTCCGTCTGTTATAAAGACAAACTTTATATAAAATCTTTTATAATTTCATATTTGGGTATGTAAAAATTTGCCTACTTTCTTCCTAACTCCTTAACAAATTAAAAACTTCTGTTTCTCAACAAACTAATCGAGAGTACTGAATTAAAGAGAACTAACTGAGAGAATTAAAAAAGCATAATTCTATGAAGATCAAAAATAACATTATAGAAAGTCAGATCACGCAGTGTGTAATGGAAACGTTAAAATTTCCCTGTGTACGTATAATATGATACAAAGCAATCTTTTACGCCTTTAGAGCATTGCATAGACCATCAATCCTGGCTGAGAAGTAGGGGCGGTTCTACTGGTGGGGGGGGTCTCAGTCCCCCTCCCCAACTTCTTGAACTGCATTTATAAATTAAATAAATAAATTGCATTTGCAACAAGAAATTGTCAGAAGCTACGATATAAGAGTGATATTGTGGCAAAAAATAAGTCGTTCATAAGCCCTTATGTCCTAAATGGCTTAGTTTACGAGATACAGGATTTTGCGCTTAGAATTAAAAAATCTCAAAAACTTTTAAATTTCATTTAATAACTCATAATTGCCAACGACATCTTCTAAATTTTATTTATTTCATAGCATAATATGAATATTTCTATGTTTTTATAATTTCTTTACAAATCTGGTTGAGGTCAGAAATTCAGTAGTAAAACATTTCTTTAAATTCTTCTCCTAAATAGTACTTCGTACGGAAAAAACTTATGATACAATTTTTACGTAGATTTAATTAGTAATATCTCAGAAGTTATCAAATTGAATAAAAAAACAGTGTCATATTATATTTTACTACAAATATGTTATTGATGTTGATCCTATGCACGCCATTGGTGGAATTAGAAAAGATTTGATTAAACATAAAAACGCCTACTTATACGATACTAATATGTGCCAAAATTCAATAACCTAAACTAAGCATTTCTGAGTTTTAAAAATATCTTTTGTTTCATTTTCGACACACTGTATCGTATAAACGAAGCCATTTAGGATAGCGTATCGTTTTCGACTTATTTTTCGCCAAAGACTATGCTTTAAAATTTGGCGGAGGTTTTTTTGAAACACTCTGTATAGTGTGCGACAAGTGTAAGGACAGGCTCTTGCAAAACCCAAAGTAAACTGCTAAAAAATAAAATTTGTAGGGTATAAATTAGGTATATTTGTCCATTATTATGACGTCATTTTGGAATTTGTAACACTGTTAACTGCAAAAGGTATCCGGGTATTATATTTTAATGACAATATGAGTAGTTTTTGGTATTTTCTGAAACGGATTATTTGTCTGATTATAAAAATGTATGCACATGAAAAATTTTGAGGAAATAATAATTGTAAATATATTTCTTGACCCCCCCCCAATTTTTAGGGTCTAGAAATGCCCCTGGTGGGAAGTGATACTAAAAAACTGCACAGTATATTTTTACTAATGATCATACTTTTGAGTATCTTTTGCAATATTTTGAGATATCTGGGCATAATTTAACTTTTTAATTATATAATTTAAAATGAATGTATAAATTTGATGAGGTTTAATGTATCATTTTAATCTTGGAAAAATCTCAGATTATATGACTACACATTTTAAATTATCCCAAATCGTCAAAACTAATGACACCTACCTATCACCATCACTCTGTTCCGATTTAATGTCAATATCTTCAGTTTTAATAAGCGATTTCACATTGTAAACTTCTTTTTCATATTTTATTTTGGACTCAACTTCAACATCTTTATTTTCATCATATCCCTCCCCCCTTTTCATTTACACCAAAGCACTCAATTTCATCCTTTAGCATCAGTTTGAATGTAAATTGTTGTACATTCTTTAATTCTATCTGTCCTTGATCATCTGTTCCTTCTATTTCAATATATTTATTTATTTTCTCTTCCACATCCATACACTTTATTATAAAATTTAAAAGGGCTTGAAATGAATCAAGACAGGTTTTGCAAGTTAAAAGTTCTTCTGAATTATTTAAATTCTGAAACACAATAACTAAATGAACAATAAGTCATTCAATGGGGTTATTATTACGATATTTGCCTATTTCAATAATTGCTATATCACATCATATATATATATATATATATATATATATATATATATATATATATATATATATATATATATATATATATATATATATATATATATATATATTTATATATATTTATATTTATATATATATTTATATATATATTTATATATATATATATATATATATATATATATATATATATATATATATATATATATATATATATATATATATATATATATATATATATATATATATATATATATATATATATATATATATATATATATATATATATATATATATATATATATATATATATATATATATATATATATATATATATATATATATATATATATGTTAAATTCGTTTTCCGGGTATACTCCCGAGAGGGACCGTGGTTGTCTGAACGACGTTTCGGCAGAATCTCTTGTTCACCAACGTACCCGTAGAGGAGTCACTCGACATTATCAAGCGAAAATATCATCCAGCAGATCATATTCTTAGGCTAACTCAACATTGCCTAAATAATACCTATTTTACATACAATGAGCAACGATACAGACAAACCGAAGGAGCCCGATGGGCTCCCCCTATCTCCAGTTATTGCCAATCTCTTTATGGAGGATTTAGAAACTCGAGCACTACAATCTGCACCATTAAAACCAAGCCTATGGCTAAGGTACGTCGACGACACATTTGTGATTTGGACTCATGGAAGAGAGAATCTCACTAACTTCTTAGAACATCTGAATAGTATACACGACAAAATTAAGTTCACCATGGAGGTAGAGACTGACAGTCAGCTACCATTTTTCGACGTACTGGTCAAGAAGAAGCAGGACGGAAGTCTAGGCCACACAGTTTATAGAAAAGCCACTCACACTGACAGATACCTAAATGCACAGTCACACCACCATCCAGCACAACTAAACTCAGTAGTAAAGACATTAGTCACACGCTCGCCTGAAACTAGCAGATGCAGACAACCTCAAAGAAGAAATGTCAACTCTTCACAAAGCGCTGCGAAAGAATGGGTTCACACAACAAAGAATACAGAAGTTGTCAAAACCAGCTCGGCCGAGAAATCAAGAAGACTCCGAACAACCCATAGCAAAAGCCTATCTGCCATACATAAAAGGAACAACGGATAAAATAAGCAAACTTCTACGTAAACATAAAATAGAAACAACTTTCAAGACCGACAAGAAAATCAGTACCATTCTTCGAAATCCAAAGACCAAAATTGCTCTAGAAAGTCAAGGGGTATATGAAATACCTTGCCAAGATTGCAACAAATCATACATAGGACAGACCAACAGAAAAATAAGTGCAAGACGCGAAGAACACATAAACGCTGTTAGAAAAGATGAGAGAACATCATCTTTAGCTCAACATGTCAAAACTACAGGACATAGGATTGATTTCGACAAAACAAAAACACTAGCCAATATCGAGCATTACAAGTCAAGAATCATCAGGGAGGCCATAGAAATAGAGAAAAGACCACACAATCTAAATACACGAGATGACACCCAAAGACTACCTACCACATGGAAACCTGCTCTATTATTACATGCTACTATCCATGAGGAAGCAAGAAATATAACGCAACGAACACACGAAGAGGAACCAACCAGAGCTAATCTAATAGGACCAAGTACACGGAGTCGCCCTCGAAATCAGGAGATGGGTGCAACAGACCGTGACATAAGCACAGACACACGCATGCGCGCCCGAACAGGACCGATTACACGAAGCCGCGCTCGAAATCAGGAGATGGGTGCAGCAGACCATGACGCCCGCAGTGAGTCGAGAGCAACAGAGCGTAACATAGGTAGAGTATATAAAGAACTGCCAGATCCAGAAAACGTCATTTCAGTTCGAGTAACCAGAAGCCGCAGTATGCAGTTATCTGTTAGAACCTGAAGATGGCAGATGAGATTCTGCCGAAACGTCGTTCAGACAACCACGGTCCCTCTCGGGACCTATCACCTACGCGGGAGTATACCCGGAAAACGAATTTAACATTCACCACCCGCGAAAACCTGAAAAACAACATATAATATATATATATATATATTTATATATATATATATATATATATATATATATATATATATATATATATATATATATATATATATATATATATATATATATATATATATATATATATATATATATATATATATATATATATATATATATATATATATATATATATATATATATATATATTGTAATAGAAGATATTATAAAAAGTGCTCCACATGTTGCCTATTTTGATTGACACGTATTTCTATGCGTCTTTGGAATGAGGTTTCTACTGTTCATAAAATTGCCAGACAGAGTGTTACTTCTAAAAGAATTTATTATCTTTTCCTTCGAATTTGGATTGTTGTTGGTGTGATGTTTTTATGAGCAACATGTGACACGCTTATTATAATACCTTCTCTTGAATTATTTGAAAAAAAGGCTTATTTTTAATTTTTATTGCTAAATTTTGCAGTTATTGTTCAATAAATTGAAAATGGTCACAAATGGCCATAGGAATGTACATGCAAAAAAATGTTCGTTTTACAATTCTACATCACATCGCCCAAAATATTTGAAAATATTGAAAAATTCAGTTTAAAAAGTTGTAAAAAACTTTTGGCCCCCCCCCAAAACCTTGGGGAAAAAAAAAAGGGGGGGACCCCCCCCCGGGGGGCCCCCAAAGGGGCCCCCCCAAACCCCCCCCCGGGGAAAAGGGGGGGGGGGGGGGGGGGGGGGGAAAAAAAGGAAAAAAAGGGGAAGGGGGAAAAAAAAAAAAAACATCATTACATCCAAGTGGTTGGGAGAAAGTCAATAATAATACAGGAATGAAAGAGGCCACAGAGAGGTTTCAAAAAATGTTCTGATATACATGGCATATAATTTAAAAAAATGTTACTTGACCCTTATTATACTTTTTTGTCTACTTTACTTATATTTTTAAATCAAGTTTCTAGCTATCATAGAACTCGAGATATCGAAGTCGGACGCACTATTGCCCCACCCTGTATAATCAAATGCATAGTAAGTGTTTATAGTATAGTAAATATTATAATATATGGTAAATGAGCAAAATAAAATAATTTATGATCTATCTGGGTAATAATCCTTTTAACCTAACCAAATAAAATAAAACAACACAGATAATATTTATCCTGATTTGATATGGTTCATAAGTAATCTTTTAAACTGAGCAAGTGCATTAATACTCTTCACACTAAGGTGCAGTTTATTGCAGTCATTCAATCCTTTGTAGAAAATCGCTGCCAATTATTTGGGGATCAGAACTTCCTCATTGTAGTAAAACTCGACGTGTGGTGGAGTTAAAGTAATTTTTGACGTTTCAAAAGTCACATTTTTTGACATTTCAAAAGAGTCCTATTTTGACGTTTCAAATAAACTCGAGGTGTGGTGGAGTTTGTAATAAAAATAATTTTTGAGGTTTCAAAAAAGTCACACTGCTGGAATGTCACTAATATTTTTTTGACATTTCAAATTGACGTTTCAAAAAAGTCTCATTGATGGATGTCACTAATATTTTTTTGACATTTCAAATTGACGTTTCAAAAAAGTCTCATTGGTGGATGTCACTAATACTTTAAAATTTGAAATATCAAATAAAATTTTGACATTTCAAATTGACATTTCAAAAATGTCACTAATATTTTTTTTGACATTTCAAATTTTAGGAACCGATTTTGCTCATCAAAGAACTCAATCTCTTGACTTCTAGAATGTGTGTATCAAATTTGAAAGCTTTATCTCAAAAACTGTAGCTGCTATCGCGAACCACAGAGATGGACACAGAGAGAATTTTTTTTTGTCTGAAATTTTGTGTATCGTCATAATTCGTCGAATTCGTCCAGAAATGCAGTAAAAATTTTCAAAATTTTTTTCACGAATACATACCTTCCTCACTGAGGGATGAGGAAGTAAAAATGAGTTCATTGTGTTGGAAAGATTATATCTAATCAAATGAAAGTTATTGAAACTTCTTATATGGTGGTCACGAATTTGTGAATTAAATACAATAAATTCATTAAAGAAAAATGGTAAAAGCACACACTTTAACCATCCATAGTATAGAAATTAGAACTTGACATTTAGAATTAGTCATTAATTATACGAGTGGTTTCAGAAACGCAGTATAAAGGCTATTACAATTTGCAAGAATATTATGATGATACATTTTAATGTAAATAAATCATACGTTATATTGTATGTTATGTTTGTTTTATATAATTCTATTATTACTTATGAATTTTTATATGTACATATATTTTATAGTTTTATATTACTTTCATATTATTAATTATTGATTTCGCCTTGTCAACAAGAATTTGTATTCTTTCGAACAATAAAGTATATTTTGATTAATTGATTGAAAGAACGAAATTTGTACAATAATTTTTTTTCTGGAACTAAATGCAACAACATTCTATAATTTCTGATGCTACATATGTAAAAATGTGCCCTTTCAAATAGCATTGTTATTTAAAAAAATTGTCATTGATGTTATAACTTTTACAAAAGGTTTGAAAAATATTTTTTATACATTAAAAAATAGAGAAATATATTTAAAAATCGACCTGTCCGAACTATTTTTCGTTATTCGCATTGTAATGATTATCTCGAATTTATATACCTACTATTTTATAACTGTACAACAAACATTTTTAAAACAAATATGTAAAATATAAATCTTTACCAGTTTTGGAATATGTTCATTCAACATATCGACTACAAATGCATTTTCCTTCGATTCATTTAATGGTACTAAACCCTCTCTTCCAGTGGCTTTTGTACAAAACCAACACGTTATCTCATCATTAGATTCGACAGCTGCCTTTCCATTATTTGTGCTGTCGATTTCTTCTCGATTCAAACAATCATCCTTGACATTGGTTAATGGCAAGGCCCTGTTCTTCAAATAAACACAGGCTGATTTAATATTTAAGAATACTTGTAGGTTATCCTTACAATCATTACACATCACAGTTTCCTTAGATATACTCAGATTCTGAAATAATATGACCCGTTAATAGACTAACAAAAACACATTGTGTACACAGATGGTGTACTGTAAATAGATGAAACAAAAATTAAAAAAAAAAAAATTGCAAAAAAATTAATACAGTTCATATTTCAAATTTGGGAGATCAGTTCTGCTTGGCTTTCTGCAACTTTTCTAAATATGAAAAAATGCTTATGTTCTTGAGAAATCAAAGCTACACTTAAACGTAAAATTGCAGATACACTGTGTCCCCGAGGATAGATGTAATCAGAGGTGTAATGGACAAAAAATGTTCGATTTTGGAACGGCACTTGGGGATTCGATCTTGCTTGGTGTAAAATTAAGATATATCAAAAATAAGTTGAATGGGTGTTATACAGAATATATTATAAGCAAATTTATAAAATCGTCACTAATAAACGACATTTATTTTTCAATATATGAAAAAATCCCGCTAAAAAAAGTTGTTTAGAATACAATTTGTACCCACTTACCAAATTTCAGGAATACTAATTTACTTTGTTGGAAATGCTCCTTTTTTTACTATAGTAAGTTTCTTGTTGAATATAAGATAAGACGTTAAGAACAAAAGTTAATCATAATATTAATTTATTTTAGAAACGACGTTTGTGATTTCAGAGCACTCTCAACTTGCAAAAATAATTTTTAAAAGTTCAAAATAAAATAGGTACTAACTCATTGAAAAAGGGGGTGGTTCCAACAAAGTAAATTTTATATTTCTGAAATTTAGTAAGGAAGCACAAATTGAATTCTAGGCATTTCTTTTCTTGATAGAATCTTTTCATATCTTGAAATATAAAGGTGTCTATTAGTGACAATTTTTATAAATTGACTTATAAAACACCCTGTACATCACCGATCCATCTCATTTTTGACATCTCTTAGTTTTACACCAAGCAGGATTGAACCCCCAAGTACCATTCCAAAGTTCAACAATTTGTTGTCCGTTACACCTCTCGTTCACCTATCCTGGAACACGATTGATTTTTCCACCATATTGAAAATTTATTTCTCTTCTATATTTGAAATTTTTTTTTATGATTTGATATGAAATCTAATCGGCTGGAGAACAAATTTTAAAGTATCAAATTTTACACAAAACCAATACCTAAATTGTTCCATTTCAGCAATTGTCAAAATGTTAAATTATTTGGAATAGAATATAAAAAAATGTATGGAATCATCTTATTTTTTATCGTAAATTACAATAAACTGTACTGAAGCTGACTGAATTATTATGCACATATATCAAATTATTGTAGAATAAAATTACTATACAGGGTGGGCAAATTTCGATGTTTGTATAGGATAAGTCGATAACTGTAAGAGATACAAAAAAATGGAAATATCTTTTTTTGAGGCAAATTTACTGGCGAAAACAAAAATTTGCTATCGTCTTTTGTTTTCGAAACAAAAATTCGATTTTTCGACTTTTAGACACATGTCAATATCTTCATGGTTTGTAAAGTTATAAGAAAACAACTTTTACATTCTTCAGGCTCCTTTTTCTATATAATACAGTGGCGTCGAGAAAATTTAAAAAAAAAGTGCAATTTCGAGTTATGGCATAAAGTTTTATTTTTTTTAAATGGAAATCATAGTTGGTTATGGTTTAGTAAAAAAGGACATTTTTTTCTCTTTCAAATTATATATCATATGTGGGGTCGCTTTTGATGTGTAAGTATTTAATAGCGAAAATAATCTTTAAATTTCCTTTTTAACTAAACCATAGCTAACTATGATTCCCATTTAAAAAATACAACTTTATACCATAACTCGAAATTGCACCTTATTTTTTAAATTTTCTCGACGCCACTGTATTATACAGAAAAAAGTGCCAGAAGAATGTAAAAATTGTTTTTTCATAACTTTACAAACAACCAAGATATATATAGTCAACAAATCGAACTTTTGTTTATAACTCAAAACAAAAGATGATAGCAAATTTTTGTTTTCGCCAGTGAATTTATCTCAAAAAAAAGAGATCGAGAATGCGTCCTCCATTTTTTATATCTCTTAAAACCGGTTGTATCGACATGGTTCAAGTTCAACTGAACCTTCGTTTAAAATCATCCGATTGTTGTGACAATCGTAATCTTGGATTTTAAACGAAAACGGGTTCAGTTGAACTTCGTTTAAACACCCTGTACACTTGCACTTTTACTTAAAGTATAAGTGAACAAACTAACTAATTTCTCTCCTCGAAAATATGACATGATTTTTTTTTATTATCTTATTTATATTAACGTCCTGGAGAAGTTTGGCACATTTCAATTCTACCACTTAACCAGGACAGACGACACACGCAACAAACATTCCCTCCGATATTTGACAGATGCTGCAGCGGAGACTTAACTCAGAAGTCAGTGACTAGGTGTGTTTTGTCACTTCTGCCACACAACTCTCTAATCAAAGAACTCGCTAATCAAACAACCTGCAGTTGATAAATTAAATAACAAAATTCTCATTCTAGGTGATCAAAACAGAATAAATATCAACTCTATAATGCAAATAAATTAGAATTAAAATCATACAATATACTTTCGACGCTCAAATCTAATGCACCACTTCAAAATGTTATGGAGGGTATGGAAACCCTTAACAAATGAGTTTACTAAAAGTGATATGGTAATAGTCACAGCTGGCACAAATGATTTTGAAAATCATCAATATCCGGCTTTTCGTATTATATGTGGATAAGCTAAAACTATGTTCGCTCACTAACGTAATTGTGTCATCAGTACCAGGAAATAAAAAAATTAGATAAATATATTCTCAAATACAATTCACAGTTGTGTAAGTTTACCGATCGACTAAATAAGTTCTCATGCGAAATGAACACTTTAAGATATTGTAAATAATAATATTGTAAATAAACAATTCATTGTGAATAAATATATTAAAAAAATAGATCAGTTAAATAGTGTAAATGACAATTTGGTATATGTTCCCATAAAAAACGACCATTATACAAATCAAGACGATAGTCTATGTAGTAGTGTAATCGAAGAAATGGTTATTGATGATGAGTTACACATGAGTACAAACAATGATCAAGAAGTAACATCTGACCTAAGTGAAACACGTGGAGATAACGTATCTCCTAATGTAGAAATTTCTAATGTACAACAGGATTTTTATATCCCCAACTATCCCAAATTCAAATGGAAACCTAAATATTACAATAAATGAATCTATGGATGTTATAAACTCTAACTTTAACAGATTGGATGTGAACCCGGTCAGTGTATTACATGTTAGCATACAAAGCCTGTCTAATAAGACAGAGCAGCTTATGTTATATCTTGACAAATATCACTACAATATCATTTGTTTAAGTGAGCATTGGCTCAGTGACGTACTTTTGAAAACCATAAATCTTCCTAGTTTTAATTTAGCGACCTTTTTCTGTAGGAAGGTCAATGCACATGGTGGTGTAGCCATATTTATAAAAAGGGAAATTAAATACAGGATCATTAAGCTTCAAAAATTTAATGTTAAATTGCATGCTGAATTCTGCGGGGTTGAATTGTGTGCAACTAGAATATCTTTAATAACAATTTACAGGTCATCAGATAAAGGCCACTTTAATATCTTTCTAGAAAAATTCATAGAGCTTAATGTCCATGATCTCTGGTAAATATAATGATTTTCTCGTACTTGGTGATTTTAACATACATTTAAAAAAAGATATTACCACTAAAACTTGGACCGACACTGTTCAGTTCTTCAGATTGAATATAACTATAAAGGCTTATACAAGGGTAGATTCTAGGTCGTCGACCTGCATCGATAACATTTTGACTAACCTTGCTGAGGGCAATTACACTGTCGGGGTAGTAGACCGTTGCCTCTCGGACCATTATGGACAGTTTATAACCTTTCAAAGTAAGTCTGAAGTAACCTTAAACAGCATATATAAAAGAAAAATTAACAAAAGAGGCATAGAAAAAGTTAAACAATCATTATTAGAAATAAATTGAACTATTTTTGACAATCCTGAATCCAAAGTAAATGCATTATCTCAGTTTTTAATCGATATATACAGTAGTTGTATTTACAAACATTTTCCACTTATTAGGGTATGAGATAAACCCCTCGTAAAGTT
Organism: Rhamnusium bicolor; assembly: GCA_029963845.1. Classification (NCBI taxonomy): domain Eukaryota; kingdom Metazoa; phylum Arthropoda; class Insecta; order Coleoptera; family Cerambycidae; genus Rhamnusium; species Rhamnusium bicolor. Next base: position 396,233 of record JANEYF010003925.1, read on the forward strand.
TTTCAGCGATGAACTCAGAGGGATGAGAGATACACTGTCCTCCTTAAAAATAATTTATGAGGCTAGTAATGACCATACTGACAAGACTAGCTTACATTAGTTACAGAAGCAAATACAAATCGGAAATAAGTCGTGCAAAAAATTTGTCTATGATTCATATATATTAAATTCGGATACTATACCTAGAGATAGTTGAAAACTCATTAACCGAGCGTAATTAAAGAAATTGTAATAATATGGAGTGTAACATATCCTCAGAAGAATTTAATACTTTCTTCAATGAGATAGCTGAAAATGTAATTAAAACATTACCAAACACGATACATTGTGACCTGGATTTTATGAAAAATGTTCCGAAACCTAATAACTCTTTTTCTTAAGCCCGTTTCACTGAGGGAAGTTAGTCTTACTATAAATAAATTAAAAAATTCAAATTGTTTTGACATATACGAATTAAACAGTAGGATTATCAAAGAAACCCTAGAATTCTTGGTAGAACCATTAACTAAATCAATTAACCTTTGCTTCTGCCACGGTATTTTTCCAGGCATTTTTAAAGTTTCAAAGATGACCCTAATTTTTAAAACAGGTGATCCTAACATGGCTGAAAACTACCGCCCTATCTCAATAATTCCAATCTTTGATAAAATTATAGAAATAATATTTAAATCGCGGTTTTTCGAAAATAACAATATATTAGACAATTATTGTCAATTTGATTTTCGCAGTAACTGCTCCACGGTTCCAGCTGTTGGTAAGGTGGTGCGAGGCATAGTTGAGAGCCTTGAGGAGGGCAAGTCCTCGGCACTTACACTATGTGACCTCACCAGGGCCTTTGACTGTGTCTCGCACGAACTCTTGTTGGAGAAATTCAATCACTACGGAATAATGGGGATTCCCCTAGTTTTTATTAAATCATACTTGTAAAATAGATCTCAGCGTGTCCTAGCAAATGGTGACTTGTCAGATTGCTTATCTGTAAAGCACGGTGTTCCTCAAGGCTCTGTCTCGGAGCCACTTTTATTCATAATTTATCTTAATAATATATTTAATATTTTCTTATCTGGTCACTGCATATGCTTTGCTGATGACTCCCTTCTTTTGGAATCTCACGAAGATATTATTAAATTAAATTATTTGGTCTCATCAGCCAAGTAAAAGCTGAACAGTGGTTCACTCCAAATCACCCTAAAATGGTTAAAGATAAAACTCAAAAAATAGTTTTTTTCGTCTAACAATAATTCCATTAATGGAAATAATGTAAACCTTCTAGGAATTGTACCTGACGATGGCCTAAAATGGTCAAGTCATATTGATAAATTGTGTAAAAAAAACTTTCCACTCAATTATATTTGTTACGACGGTTATTTAAATCATTGAGTTTTCAAACTATTTTAACAGCCTACCATTCTCACCCGTCATATACGGCGTGCGATTATGGAGAAATTCTAGTCAATCCATTAGGGCGTTTCGCTTGCAAAAACAGGCCATAAGATTGTTGGCTAATGTAGGCTTTAATGAACATTGTCGGCCTCTATTTATAAAATTTAAAATATTATAAAATATTACCACTCCCCTTTTTATACATTTTCTATGCATTAGAAATTCATAAAACCAAACACACATTTTCCCTTCAATCAGATCTACGCAACTATCCCACTAGACATGGTGATAACTTTAGGCATCCTAGATTTCGACTAGCAGTTTCTGCACGCAATTCGTCCAATCTACATATTTACAATAAATTGCCCCCGTTATAAAAAACCTAAATTATACTCGCTTCAGGCTCAAAATTAAATGGTACTGCTTTTCTTTTGTTTTTATTCATTCGCTAAATATATGGAGGTACCAGTAAATGTTCTAGTTGATATGTAATGCACTGATCGGCTAACTAGTTACTTTTGTATGTTTAACTATATTTAAATACTGTTATTATTATTGTTTCTATGTATATATACATATGTTGTTTGTGCATTCTATTATTTCTCTGTTTAATCTCATTATCCTTTTTGTCTCACAATACTCTGTAAACATTTGTGACTTGCTATAAACACTATTTTATGTAAAGTAGTTAAATAAATCTATCTATCTAATCAACTGTGCTACCATCTGGGTATTTAAAAACACTATTACACATCCATGCCCTAGCCAGGATTCGAACCCGGGGTCATTTGGTTTTAAGCCTAACGTATAAACACTGAGCATTTGTTTTTTTTCCACAACTTACCAATTTCAGTAATAGTAGCTTGTCCAACGTGTATCTTAAAGAATCTCGTATTGTTTGTAAATCACCACATATTGTCTTAAGACAAAGTCTGCAGACGCTTTCGTTCATGATGTTCTTGGAACAGTGTGGGTGAAAAATACAGAACCTATTAATTAATTATTCGAATACACAGAACAGTCAAATACAAAAACATAAACTTAGTACATAACCTCTCTTATATTCATATCTTCTTCTTATATTAAAATTCTACTTATATTGCTTTTTATCCCTAAGACTCGTAATTCATAAACACAAAAGATCATCTACTGTTTGAAAACCACAAATTATTATTTTTAGGCATGTCCATTGATTGAATAATTTTTAACAGGTATTTATTTTGTTTATAAAAAAAAAATGTAAACAAAAAATGCTGCCAGTTCCTTACAAAGAACAACGAGGTTCACATACTATTAATTATATACACAATTTATATTAAAAAGCAAAACGATGTCCAACATCGAGGTCTATAAAGGAGCAGGTTACCAATAAACTTGAGAGGGGAGAGACGGAAGGGGGATGTAACGCGTCATAGTGTATGCCATGTTGTGAATGATACGTTTGTTGTGTTTATCTTATAATCGTTTGTGTGGTTATTTGCTATTATTTTAATATTTTGCTTATAGTTATTATTAATTATGTTATATTGTTATGGACCTCTTTTTTATAGTGTTTACGTGCTTTTTTGACATTTTAAGTGACATTTGGATTATTATACAAAGGACAATATTTGGTTTAAATTACATTTATTTTGAGAAGTTAAGTATGTACAATAAGATGAAGTATATTTATTTTGAGGAGAAAAAATATCCAGTTAATAATAAATAATCGTTTTAAGTTGACTGGAACTATATGCAATGTTGCTATTTGTAAGAGTAATGCTGAGAGGTCAAAGAAGAATGGAGAAAAAATATAATTTTCTCGTTTCCTACTGACATATTAATTATAGGAAGAGTGGATTACAAAATGTTAAAGGAAGGTAAAACTTAACCCCGATAATAAAAGACTGCAATAAACATGTTACAATTTTGATGATTTTGTAGATGGAACGAAATCAAAATTGATGAATGAATGTATTGCCAAACAAACTAAAAAAAACGGGTAGGCAATATAAAATTTATCTGCTAAAAAATAATTTGTGGCTAATTTTATTATGTTTTAGCTATATAATTTGTTGCCTGAAACTTTGACAAAAATGTCCAGCCCAACTGCAAGAGGTGAACGTGTTAAACTAGAGACCGCAAGGACATCGTTACACAAATTTTAAGTCCATTATTGTCTATAGGAAATGTGGAAAACATTCCATCTACAAGTAAATGAAATCCCCAAGAAGGTGTATATGAATAATTACTACATAATTATAATGTTCTCTTGCTAGAGAATGAATTTAAGAAAAAAATCAAAGAAAACGAAAAACAGCTTGCTTTTTGTAAATAAAGGAAAATTTGAGTTGCAAAAACTCGTTAAACAATTTGAAGGACAATCAAATTCAAGAGTAAAACAAATGTAGATAAAAGTATGCCAGACCGCGTAGCCGGGCGTCAGGTTCTCAATTACGTGCCTCAGTCTGATAGACCGAGATGGTGGTACTTACTGTACAAATGACACCAACACCGAGTTCTGGCAGTCAATGTATTAAAGAGATTGAATTATTTATATATTTGTTTTTTCTTTGTCCTAATGCAAAATACCTTACTGTTAATAAAATATTTTAAATATGCAGTTTCAATAATCGTGTCCGCATAGAAAGAAAGAAATAATAAATAATATAATCTCAAGTAAGCACCAAAGTATGGGCCTTTACTGGGCTTTTATTCAACTAGCATCTTCAGTAAAGTTCCGGTAAACAACCAGCATTTGGTGTCTACTGGGATATAACTAAAATCATTTATTTAATTGCAAAATATACTTATTAAAATTTTTTATTAGTCAATTAGAAGAAGAATAAGTACGTGTAATATGTTTATGGTTAATAATTAAATTAGATTGATTTATAAATTATTTAGCTATTTTATATATTTGTATACAAGTTATTTTGGTAATATTTCCTAAATATTTAATTGGTGATATAGGATAGGTCCATTTAGTTTTCCCCTTTCCTTCTTTTACATAATATTTATAAAGGACTATGGGTTATTTACAAAACTAAAATCAGTGCTTGGTTACAGGACAAGGTGACCCTTATAAGTACATCGAGGAAATTCAGAAAATGATTCCTGAACCTGTATATTTTGAGATGTCTATAGTTATTTATTTGTGACATCTTATAACATTTTTTTCTCACTTTCTTTCATTATTAAGCCACTGTCCTATTTTGAGATAAAAAGCTAAATAAAATTTTGCCCATAATTGCTTCGTTTAGGAGAGTGTTGACTAAAAAAAAAAATAAAAACTTGAAGATCTCTGATTAGTATTTATAAATATGAGCTCACAGAATTTTTTTCAGGATTTTTTTTGAGCCCCAGAATGAGGATAAAAAAACAGCAAAATTTTGAATTTTAGTCTTATGACGTCATCCCACTAGGTTTGGCGCCAAACACAAGCAGTTAGTGAAAGCATAGACGGTACCGCAGTATTGCGAGTTTTACGTATTGTTTGAAAACCTGATTGATAATTACTTATTTCATTACAAATACGACTATAAATTCATTCACGTAGATTTTTTTTCCCTAATACGAAGAGAACATTTTATTTGTACCTGTTTTAAAACTTCGACATTTAAATATTAAAAAAAAAATCAGCAGAAATCGATTAAGTTAGATGATATAGATTTATCCAACGATTCTGTTAAGGAATTGAGGATTTAAAACAAATATTAATTATAATCACTCTTATTTATTTTTAACTTTCACCTGATTATTATGATGATTTTATCAGAATAGTATTGGTACGCGCATTTTATTAAAAAATCGTAGAAAATTTTACATTTTTAAAAAGAAATCGAAACTAAATTGAAACAGAAACAAGCAATGTATTACCATAAAACTGCGAAAGACCTACCTAAGTTAGAAAAAGGAGAAAACATTCTTATACAAAAAGAACGTTGTTTGGGAAAAACATAGGGTAAGTGACATAGTAAATGACAGGTTATATATCGTTAAAGATAATTTTGATAATACTTATAGGCGAAATCGGAAATTTTTAAATAAAACTAAGTTGTCTGTTTTTGATAATTTGCTTATGTATGAATATGATTTTCAATGACCTGGTATAAGTATACAAATTGCTTCTAGTACTTTCCCAGATATCGACCCTACTATTGATGAAATTTTTGATCCCCAATTTGACAATTCTCTCGTAAACGATAATGTTGAAAACTATTCTAAAAGCTCGAATGTAAATGAAAACGCACGTGAAAATGTAGTTAATTTCGAGAGTTTAGCTGATAGTGATAATAACGTTAACGAAATAGTGAACAGCAGTGCTGCAAAACGAAAGCGAGTGCGTAGACGACCGAAACATTTAGACGACTATGTATCTGATGTCGAATCAGATAATATTTCGGAGAATTAAAAAAAAAAGCATGTTATATTAGTCTTATTTCTGAACATACTACCAGGTATTAAGTTTAGAAGATTGGCGACAACACTCACGGAGTTAGTTGGTAGCCAGGTAGTCCTGGCAGGTACTGCAACATTTTGTGTATGATTATTTGTTAATAAAACTACAGAACATGATCCTAGAGTTTATTTATCAACATATAAGAAAGACTACACAACTTTTATCGGTCCTTATCACGTTCGATTGGAAATCTGGTTTTTCTTCGCATTTCTGATTAAACTACAGAACATGATCCTAGAGTTTATTTATCAACATATAAGAAAGACTACACAACTTTTATCGGTCCTTATCACGTTCGATTGGAAATCTGGTTTTTCTTCGCATTTCTGATTAAACTAATGACAAAATTCAAATCTTCTACCAACATCAACATTGTTTAAAGCTAGGACAATCGTAGGTTTGTATGGATGATATTTCCATTGTTTTAATGTCTTGTGTACAGTTGTCTTAAGAATATTTGTTTCGCCTGCAATTTGTCGCACTGATATGCAGGGATTATTGTTTGCTTTGAGAATATTATTTGTGCGATTGTTACAGTAGTTTTCACGGCCATGTAACTTCAACTTAACATAAAGATTTACCAAAGAATAACCTCCGCGGAGCCTGGTATAAATTAATATAGGTTACCGTTAATTACAAAGGGAAGTGTTACTGGTTGTCTGAATTCGAAATTGCCTGGAGAAGTAGGTACTTATTGAAATGCCGCCGAAAGCTTTCTTGTGAATGATTCAGTTTTTTGACGTTTTTTTTTCTTTTGATTAGATTAGAATAACTACTGTTCGACCGATTGTGGAAATAAATAGATCTTTCATCGAGCTTGTATTTTTTTACTCACCCAGTTTGGGGGATTTATGGCGAAATTGGTCATAAAAGGGGATAGTGAATTATCTAGTAAGATTTGTGTGATCTGTTGATTTTGTTTTTTTCCTGTCCCGCAAGCAGAGTTATCTGAATTCTTTTTTTTTTCGTCACGCCGAATACGTCTATCGATTATTCCTCAAGACAAGGAGGCTACTTCAGGCCGATTAATAACTTCAAGTAAGTCCCTTTTTTCCCTCTATTTTTCCTTGTACGTATAGTATTTTAGTCAAAAATTACTCTCTAAAATTTTCTTTTGGAATGAGCGTTGCCTACGGCTATTTACCTCAATGCAGGGCCTTTTTTCCACTCCAAATATCGCCCTGGAGTGGACGTCTATGTATACAGGTGCAGCAGCGAAGTTTTTGGAGACGGCTGAGACACATTGGAACACCGCAGGAGAGGGTTGACCACCCGCGAGGCGGAGAACAACAAGCCTATTTTCCAGGTTTTTTTTTAATAATTAATTTATATACTTAAGATAAATTTACTTTAACGTGAACCACGCTGTAACAAACTTTTGTATACGAGTTTTTATTAATCGTAGTTTTTTTTTTTTGTTATTTTTAGTTGTGGAATTTCGTTTATTCCCTTTCGTCATCAAATAATCTTGCGTCGATTGTTTGACATTATTATTAGATATATTAGTCGTATTGGGTTATGTATCAATATAGGGTTGTTTTGTACTGTATGATTCGAACAGAGGATTGTGATAATTCCAGGTTTTTGATCAGTATATATACTGATGTAACTTCACCGTTAAAGTTACGACTGATTTTTTTGTAGGGATTATTTAATACCATTGTGGTTTCTTTTGTGTAATTTATACGCTATTTGCACGAACAGTCTCCCCTTTTAAACCCGAAACACATTGGGTTCATTTCATTATTTCATTATTTATCATTGCCGTATTTATTTATACACAAAGATACGAAGATTGTTCTTGCAAATATGCATATCGAATTTTCCAGCGACTTTTTAAATATATACTTTAAGTTTGGATAGATTTTATGGTAATATTCCTAAAAATACGGAGTCGTCAGGCATGATCACGTACTCGTGCGCCGGATTTAAAAGGTTATTTTGGATATCATACGTTTGATTTTAAACCATTATGGAAGTTGTCATGCTGTACATATTTTCAATTAATTATATTCATATTTAAACTTCACACTTCTTTAATAAACCGTGGAAATTATAATTCCGTTGATTGCGTATCATTATTACCCAACACTTCCTTTACCACCATTAAACGAACCACGACCCCCGCAGAACACGTTAGCCAGTGGGCCTATCTCCCCCAAAAATTTAATCTCGAGGGCTCTACAGAGAAGGCCCACTATAAAAAAATATTTTTGTTTTCAGCCACTGTACAATTTTTCCATTATATTTGGATAGAGACCATTAGAGCCCTAATGGCTGTTATACGATCAATATCATACCGATCTCTTTTATTATCAAAACTCCCGTAATTTAACAAGTTATTGCTTACAATTCTTCCAAAAACTGTTCTATGTGGTTGCATTCTCCCCGGAAATGTTTCTAGATAGGAAGCCGATGCGTTTTTCGAATTTCTATTTACTTTTAAATAACATTCTAACATATCAAATTTTTCTTCATTTGAGAATTTGTGCGCCATTTTGCAATAATCACACTCTTGAACAGTAATAATAAGTATTCTTGAACAATTTACAATAATGCCACTACTATTTAGTGAACAACTGTCAACTAACAGTAATGCTTATTTATTTGTTTTAAACTACAACCTACTAAATTTTACTGAAAGTTATGTGTGAATTCGGTCGTTTTTAGAAAAGCTTTTTTTCAAATTTTTCTAATTACTAACTACTTTGCAAGCAAGAATGCCCTTGATGAAGAAGATTTCTTTGTTCAAATTTTGAACACTTTATTGACAATTTTATGACAAATAAAACTTTAATGATCGTTTAACAATTGATATTTTTAGAAAATTGTACAAATAAAGCAATTTACAGTAGATTATAAGTACATAGATAATAATTAGTCGTCGTCTGAATAAAAACTTGCTTGTCTGGCTTTACAAAAACTTTTTGATTTTCCATGGTCTACAATTTTGTTTTGTTAAGCAATGGATAACTTTTCTTAAATTAGTCCCTTGAAAAACAATTTTTCCTCGGCATGTGATACATCATCTGAAAGCTCTTTTTAAGCGCAATCTGAAAAACGAATAATCCAATATGGCTGCCATAAGAAAAAACAAAAGTTACGTCGGATATCTCGAAAACAAAAGACTATTGAGCAATCGTTTCTATACCAAAATATTAGTCTCCAAAAAGTGTCCTAATAATGTAAAAGTCTACAACATGTCAGACCAAGGATTACTTGGGTACAGCCAAAAAGAGAAATAATATATTTTTTTTTTGGAAAATCTCAAAAAACGGTTTCAGTTAGCCATGATTTCTTAACGGATTTGGAATCAACATAAAATTTGCTAAAACTTATCCCATTTAACCGACCTTGTAGCTGTTACCGTTTCCGAGATCCCAATTATAAGCATCGAATTTGGGACACACGGTATTTGATAGAATAATGGCAAAGGCTTAAAACTACTTTAAGTTTCACACCATGTTTGGTTTCTTTAATATTTATAATAACCAAAAGTTAATGCCTATATATGAGTAGATCCTCGCAGTTAGACATACCAACCTTATATTTTTTCATCCTCATGCAGTTTTTCAAATTATCTATGCTAGTTACAGAAATTTTCATTAAAGCTTGGGATTTTGATTTATTGCAAATATTTAAAATGACTGTTACTACACTAACGCCACTAATAATCATTTAATTAAAAATTTTGTTTTAATAAGGAAATTACTTATTTGTTTTGTTTATATCGTACAATTATAACAATTAACAACTAAAAATATTCTATATTATCAGAGCAATTAGCTTAGTCTAGTTTGTTTTAAATGTCATATACCCTCGTTTTTATATATTTACAATAAACCATACGTGAATGCCTATTTCCCTTTGATGATCTGCTGAGAAACAATTTTTAAAATGTGGAGTAAAATCGCCGTTGTCAGACGCTTCTATCTCGAAAAAAACTTTTTTTGAGGTAGAACAAGTTGAACCGAATATAACATTATTAGGAATATTATTGGCTATTAGGAGCAGATATTTACGACATGATCAGTTGGGGCTGACTCTTTTTTATAGCGAAAAATGTGTGAAAATGTGAACAATTAAAAAAAAATACATTTTAAGATATAACCCACGATATTTCAAAAACTATTAAGAGGATTAGAGTAAACTTTTTTTTATTTAAAAGTAGACACTTTAGCGCTGGTAAACGCGTAGCGCAGTTTTTTAAAATCAACTTACTTAAAAAAAAAAAAAGAAAATAATAATTGATTTTTTGTGCGTTGCATTTTTTTAACAATCGAAAAAGTTTTTTATTTTTTGGGAATTTTCATATACATCCTGCGAGTGAATTGAAGTAAAAAGATCATAGAAGTTTTCAAAAAACATTGCATACATTTGCGACTAACATGACACGTGATAATCGTGAATGAAAATAGAGCGCGCATGGTTATTGCTCGATCGATTTAATCTTGTGCTATCCCGGCACGCATCTATCAAACTAGATCGAACGTGTTTGCCGTATTTTCATTACACATTTCTGTTAACGTATGGTAATTTTGGTTAGCCAGTTTTGTGTTAAACAGATGTAAAAATAGTTCTGTGTATTTCTTTGTGCAGTATTGTGTGAATTATTCCAGTACCTACCTACATAAATATATTTTTAAATACTATAAAATGGAGTGCATTTTGTGCGGAGAATCCATTGGACTTCAAGATAAATCGGTGGTACAAAACCCTACGAAACACGGCCTAGAAACTATATTTAGTGCGGCGGAGAAGACAGGATATTTTCGGTAAAACAATTTTAGAAATGAAAGACGCTATTTTAAATGGAACCTCAAAAGTAAAGTACCATTGTGGTTGTAGAAAAACATATACTAGGGTACAAAATATTGCATCTGCTAGTACTAGTCAAACAAGTGATCCAGAACATGGCAAGAAAACCAGGAAAAACATCGGTTTATTTGACATAAGAAGTATGTGCCTAATCTGCGATAAAACAGGACATAAAAAAGATAAACCAAAGGAAAGAAAAGCTAACCTCTGTACAAACAGGTCAGTAAATTATATTTAGCTCAGGCTGCTTAGGTACATAGAAATTAAATTAAATTTATTGTGCATATTGCCTTTGCGTTAAAAAAAAATAGACACAAAACCTAATATATATTATACAGTGGCATAAGTAAAAATATTGCTTTTTTTTTTTTTAATAAAATACAATATTTTTACGAATCTATAATCGTATCTATTTTTATGTTTTATTTTAATTTTTGAATACCTATATATTTATTTTCCTATGTCTTGTAGGTACTGGAAAAAATACGTACCAGAAAATAATCGAAGCAGCTAGACAAAAAGAAGATATAATCATGATATCAAAACTATCTGGTTATGAAGATTTGTTTGCTTACGATGCCAAATACCACAGAAGTTGCTACAGTCACTACATACATATCTCAACGAAACATAAAAGCTATACAAAATAAACCGCAGCAAGTCACACAACCTTCACCTGAACATGAAAATTATTGCTCGACTGAAAATATTATGCATAGTGAGAAACTAATTTTGCATAATGCGGCGGAAATTTTAAAAAGGTAAATGCGTGAATTTCAACCTCAGCAAAGAAATTTCCCTGTACCTGAAAACATAAGCCAAATGGAATTCAAAAAACAAGTACCTAAATTGCTACTTACATTTGTGTCTTGGCTAATAGATGACGGTGCGTTTAATAATTTGCATAATGAAGTTGCAGTAGCAGTTATTCCTTGCAACATTATTATGGCACTGAGCTCAAAAATATATAAGAAAAACTACTTTCAATTTGGATTGGGACTGTTCCTTCGTCATTTAGTTCGTAGTAAACAGCTTTTGGACATATTATCTAAAATTGGCTTAAGTTGTACATACAGTAGCTAAACAAAAGACTAATAACGATCAAGTTTACATACCACCAGGCATAGACAAGGTTGACCAACCAAAAAAAAAAATTACATCCATGCTAGTATGGATAATTTTGACTAGACGAAGAAACTATCGACGGAAGAAACACAACACATTCTATGGCTATAGTTGTATTTCAGCAACATAATATGATTGATTATATGATGAGCCGAAATAAAAATATGATTTTGTCTAGCATATTTATTCATTACATATGTATAATATGTTGTATCAACAGTCAGTTTTACTTAATACTTTTACTTTTTGTAATAATAAAGCTTTAATAAAATACGTTAGGGCCAACATTCCGTAAGGACATGCAGCTTGGCTAGCTTGTAGGGTCAAAAATCTTTACACCTCGCCGCCACGCATACGGTCGCGCCACAATACTTCGACTTTAGCTACGGATATCTCTTAAAGTATAAAAGATAAGTTATTGCGGCTTTTTTTAAAAACTTTCTTGGGATGTTTGCCAAGTTTTACTCGCATATTATACCTAAGAATTTCTAAAAATAAAAAAGTTTTACCATTACCGAAAAAAACATTATTCCTGAATGAAAACTCTAATAACACATTATTTTTTTTGGAAGATAAAAATACTTTTTACGTAAAACTATTGCACTGCTATTAGCGCTCATGTGTCTACTTTTGTCAAAAAAAAAAACGTTTTAATATTCCATAAGGTTTGAGATATCATGTTATATGCAATAAAATGTATACTATTTTAAAATTAGCAATTTTGTCATTTTTTTATAAATAATTAAAGTACGCCCTAGTCAAAGATGTCGTAAATAGTCATATGGGATGTCAAATAACCTATATAATATTATATAGATCACTCGTTGTTCTACGCTCAAAAAATTTTTTTAAGCAAGTTACAGGCTTTTTTACTCCGCTAAAAATAATTTTTTTATTCTCATTCCATGCATCATCACCAATTCGTTAATTTACACTTTGACCTTAGAGCACCAAAGCACAACGAAACACGTGACACCTTTAAGCGCTGTGGTTTTCTAAATTGTGCACACTCGGATAAACTCGGTAAATGCGACGCAAAATATTAATTCCCTTACAGTATAGGTAACTGTTCACGTATCCTAGGACAACAGAGCACTTGTGATAGAACTATGTTCACTAGCCGCAATACAACTTTTCCAGATATGTTTAATAAAATAACCATTAGTCGACGGTTTTGCTATAGTAGGCGTATTGATACTCACTGCAAGTGAACTTCAATGTCTAGCTGTGGTGTACTTTCACACTTGTTAGCATTGTTAATATTACCAACTAATCACTGTCAGACGTTGACAGTTATGTTAATTATTTTATTCCTGTTTATGGTAACCAGGGAAATGATTATTATTATTGATATTTTAGTATTATTGATATTTTTTAACATATATTTTCGCAATTCTCCTCGAATAAACATTTTAAATATGCTGTTTGATTAATTGTGGTAATCCCCACACTTGCTTAATACTTTATTAATGATAAGTAAATTATTCACTTATAATAGCACGTCAAGTCCAGAAATTTCGATTCACTTGTCATTATTGCTAGTCACCTCCCTTACAGCACAGGATATACATACGGTGTCCATTTTTGGTCCATTTCATGTCCACTATTTTTCATTTTTTATATCTATTTGAAATATATGCAAACTTATATCTAACGAAATATTATTATGAATTATTATTGTATTATTTAATGTTTTAAAACAGGTAGGTATATATTTTATAAAAAATAATGCTGCAATTTTCCGAGTAGATGTGATGTATATCAACATCTCACTTACTCATGTTGCACGGACCGCTCTGGCGTTTACGCAGCACCGGACAAAAAAACAAATTGCCGCCCCTTTTAAAGTTATTTTTTCTTAATAAAAGATGGTTTTAATTTGCAATAAAAACGTATATTTAAAAAGAAACAAGTATTAAAACTTAACATTTAGTACAAAACATATAAATTAGAATAAAATAGAGTTGTAGTACCTGTAGATACCTAGTTGTTATATGTTAAAAATATTTACTTAATTTTAAACATACAGTGTGCAATTTTACCGCTATTACGATTTCGATTTTTTTCTCATATCTAAAACCTAAATAGAAAACAAAAAGGTAGATACATAGAACTACAGTAATCATTGTTTGTTTGTTTAATTCTGCAAATTTTTTTATGACCTCCTTTAAGTTTATTTGATCAGCAATTTCATGTTCAATTGCTAAAATGGCCAAGCCGTTTAGTCGATTTTGCGTAGTTGTTGAGCGTAAAAAAGGTTTTGATTAATTTTAATTTGGAAAAACTTCTTTCTCCATTTGCTACTGATATTGAAATAATCAGTAGTATTCTTAAGGCAATACTAAGATTTGGAGCAAAATTTAACATTATTATTTTTAAGAACTTGGACTTTCTTTTTTTGCCCAAAAGAACACAAACGGTAGAAATTTCTTCTACTAATTCTAGACCGTTAATGTCAGCTGATTCACCATGAGACAAAATATTTTTCAAATCTTTGCAAATCTTTAGTGTCTTTTTTGGCATGGTTTTCAAATTATATATATTATATAGATTGAAAATGGTTACCGTGGTGATTCAGTTGTTCAAATCGACTATTTAGTGCGTTTAATGCTTGATTAGTATAGAAGAAAAATTCTAATTTGTATTTTTCTTTAGGATCTTCGATTGGTTCGTCCCTTGCCTCATATGAAAAGTTGGTATTTTTCTTCTTACGCGGTGTCGCGGCGTTATTGATTAAAAATTGGCTTTAATGTCATCGGCTAATTCTCTTGCGTCAACAATAATTTCATTGAAAGACTTATCTGTTCGAAGATTTTGAAAATTCTGTTTTCTTTAGCATTTGTTTGCACTTTTGAACATATCTTTCCACAAAAACACTAGACCTAGTATAATACGGACTAGATGCTATATGTTGCAATTTATACAGATAAAAAAACTCACTGAATTTGTAATTTTTTAATGGAGGACCATTGTCACTAAAAACTTTGTATGGTATTCCATATCTAGCAGAAGTTGACTTTGGGCTGCGATAATATGATCAACTGTTTGACTCTGTAATTCTTTTGACTCTATAAATTTACTAAAATAGTTTACAATTAACAAATATGGTTTTTGCCTAAAATAAAAAATATTGGTACCATTTTCTTGCCATGGGCCTTCAGGAACATCTCCAATTAACAAAGGTTCATGAGTGTGAGTTTTTTTGAAATTTAAGACACATTCTACAATTTGTAATAAAATCTACAATTTCTTTTGACACGAGGCCAAAATAAAACTTGTTTCGCCTTTTTATAACACTTTTCTACACCAAGGTGACTACAATGAATAAGCTCCAACATTTCTCTCCTCAAGTTTTTAGGTACCACCACACAGTTATTTTTAAATAATAAATCATTGATAACAAACAACTCATCTTCAACAGAATAATAAAGTTACGTTGACTGATGTCAAGAATTTTTTTAGGCCAACCAGTTTTTACATAGTGAATAACTGTAAATTTAAATCTTTCAATGTTTCACATCTAAATAGTTCGAGTTTTGAACTTGACATTGGTAAGTTTTCAACAAAAAAACAAACATGGAAATCAAATTGTTTTTCTAAATCAACAATGCTATCATCGTCTTTCAAAAACTGTCTGGATAAGGCATCTGCGACCAAAAGCTCTTTTCCAGGTTTGTATTTTACAATTATATCATACATTTGTAGTCTGTCGTAATCGTTGTAATCTTAATGGAATTTCATTCAATGTTTTTTAAAAAAATGTTCTCCAGCGGCTTATAATCAGATTCGACAATTGTCGTTTTACCAAAAACTACCTGGTGAAATTTTTCACCCAAAACAAATTGCCACAAGTTCTTTTTCGATGTGTGCCCATGATTTGTCACAATCGGTAAGGGCTTTTGAAGCATACGCCACTGGTAACCCATCTTGCAACATTACTGCACCCAATCCTGGACTACTACTGTCAACTGACAAAACAACGACATATTTCCCAGCATTAAATGTTGTTAACTGACTTTCATGAGCGAGTTAAATTTGATAGAAACCTTTATTAGCATCCAAAATAGAAAATACTTTTGCCTTCGGCATTCTTGCTGCTATTTCTTCTCCTTGAAATTACTAATTCATTCATTTTTGTAAATATTTGTAGTAACCGTTTGAATTTTCTTGCATATAAGATTCCAGTAGTAGTAGTTTCCGTAACTTAACTTCACTTGATATACCTACTTGAACTATCAAACACCGCTTGCTTGGTTTATTGGCTTGTTTTCTTGTAATGTGTTTCTATTCTATTTACACTGTTATATATTCTATTTTTACTGTGAGACCAGTCTTAAAATAAAATAAGTTGAAGTTGAAATTCTGAGGTTTTTAAAAGGCATACGTATAACAGATCTGGATATAAATCGAGGACAACTTTCACCTCATAAGTTGTCCATTTATACGAAACCAATGACCAATAGAACAACTGCAGCAGCCCTAATTTCTTCTTACTTTTGATAGAATAAAGTGGCGTTTCTACACTTTAAAACAGGAACTGGCGCCCGAGACCGTAATTAGAAGCACAACCCGTTGTAACAGGCACAAATTGGCCGAACATAACGTACCAGTCACACTTCTTTAATATGCATTACTGCCCAAACATTTATTGAATTTTAGTTTTTTCGGCCCCTGTACTTACTGTACACATAATTTTGGATAATTCTGTATGAACATTACTTATATAATAATGTCCTGTTTACATAAAATTATTGCACAGATTTTACATAAAAAAGTGTTGCCCATGTTAGGCATTACAAAAAGGAAGGTCACAACGGTCCTCAATGAGTGGGCCATGAGACACTGAAGAAGCATTGGAGAACAAACAGTTCCTGTAGGCAAACTCGAGATTTTGTGACAACCAAACAAGTCGAGATTGATCTGGTTACTGGGCCGGGGTCGGAAAACTCTGAATCTTCTAATCGGAGTTCTGACAGGCCACTGCAGACATAGGAGACATCTATCATTGATAGGTATTGAGTAAGACCCTACATGCCTGGGATACGGGTGATGAAGAAACGTCTTACCACTTTCTGGGGCAATGTGAAACGTTCGGGCGCCTTAGGCATAGGCTTCTTTGGCACTGAGGCGCTTCTAAAGAAGGAGATGAACTTCTTGGCACTGAGTGACATCCTGACCCTCATTACAAGATCGGAATGATTCGTCGTGGGAGTAAGAGTAGTACATGGCTGAGGGGACAACTGGGGGGTTGGTAAAAGGGGCCCGTCTGTGGCCTACTTGTCAGGCGTCACCCTCCCCACCATTACATAAAAAAAATAAAATTCCTTGGTATATAAAAATTACATGTAACTTTTACATAACACAATAATGTTTTGTTTACGTAAAAAATTATGTGTACATGTTGCAGACATTTGGTGTCACAATATATATGAATCTAAGTCACCTGTGATACATGTTATATAAGAAATATGATAATAATACTTACATAAACATTATGTAACAGTGTTTACTAGGTATACAATGTTATTTTTGAAAGATCTTTATGGGATAACATGTGTCTGTTAAAGTATCTTTTTTTCTATTGCCTCATATGTGCACATTTCGCACTTGTACTTTTTTCTTTCTGGATATTTATGACATAATATATGTTGGCTAAGATCACTCTTATATTTTGCTTCATATTTACATATTTCACATTTGTACACTTTCAACTTTGAGGAATTTCCATGGGTCCGCATGTGCTGGTTAAGATTATGCTTATATTTTGTCTCATGTTTACATATTTCACACTTGTACATTTTTAACTCTGAAGGATTTTTATGCTTCAACATGTGAAAAATAAGAGAATTTTTCCGTTTTGTCTCATAGGTACACATTGCACACTTGTACGTTGTTACTTCTAAAGGATTTTTATGAACCAACATGTGTTGCCTAACTAGTCTCTTTTGTTTTGCCTCATAAGTACACATTTCACACTTGACCATTTTTAATTCTGAAGGATCTAGATGACTCAACATGTGCCCTTTTAAAAGTCTCTTGGATTTATTCTCATATGTACACATTTCACACTTGTACATTTTTATCTCTGACGGATCTCTATGGGTTAGCATGTGCCGATTAAGATGACTCTTATATTTTGTTTCATATATACATATTTCACATTTGTTCAGTGTTCTTACTAAAGGGTTTTCATAAGTTGGACATATTTCAATGTTGTCGGTGGACAATTCTGTGGAAGGTTCTTGAAAACTAAAACAAATTTTAATTTGTTAAAACATGATTAATAATCATATTTCTAAAGTTGCCCAATATAGAGTAGTGTGAAATGTAGACACCGGACAATTTCTGTGCATCTTGTGCACTTGGGGTAAGTGACAATAACGATCATTATACGGAACAATTAAAATACATACCTCGAGTGATTTTAATTTAATTTCATGAAACTTTCTGTACTGTGTTCAAAGCATTAGTATAGACTGATATTATCAGAATTTGTTCTGCGTAGACATCATTCACTTTTAACGCCAATATTACAAACACTTTCCGTAACTATTCGTGCATTGCTTTGCAACACCCACTTACTACATATTAATAGTGGAGATGTACTCTGAGTATCACTTAAAATAATTATAATAACATTAACGATTTTGTCCCTTACAATCCATGGCTTGTTCAACATAAATTCACATAAAACGATTTTTTTTTTGAAATACGTCTTACTAGAAACTTTTTTTGTTAGAAGTATAATTTTACATTGGATAAATATACTATACACCCACTAAACAAGTATGCAAGTCTTAACATTTTATAAGGCTGCCTAAGGCTATTAAATCAATGACAAAATATTAGGTGCATTCTTTCTACCACCAATTTCAGCTAATCTAAGTTGTTTTACGGTTACACTGCACAAATAAAGCATAAATTCATTTAATGTAGCCTCAAGGGTAACCATAAAACTACTTAGATTAACTGAGATCTCAGTTAGAAAGAACGCACCTATTGTAAATATAATTTGAGCGTCAATGTTCCAAAAATTAGGTACTGCTTTTGTAAATTAAGGTACCTAAGTACTATATATTAATAATAAAATAGCAAATATTACATGATAATGTCTTTTTACGGCATTTTAAATTTACTGTATTCTCTTTGTAGAATAGAAAATAATTTGACTATAGTTCGTTAACCTTTTTGAATACCACTTCGAAATAAATATGAGTAGCACGAAAAACGCTGGTAGAATACATTATGCACTTAATAAAATTTTCACTAAAACTGTGACTTACTAGGTTTTTCTAATTCACGGGAGAACAGTCGACACGAACGAAAATGCGATACAGTTGTTAATATTTATTTTTACCCTTGCACCGTCTGCACACTGCTACTGTTGCAGGTAAATTGAATAGTGAATAAAGACGGTCTAGATCTCCGTGTGTGTGTGCTTACTGTGGTTTGCTATGGGAGCTCAGACAGGATGATTAGGAAGCCGGTTCGGGGTTCACGGAAATTGTCCAGTGTCTGAGGATGAGACAAAAAGGAGTTGAATTAAATATTATCTCCATGTCATCTATGTCAAACTGTAAACAGGATATACTGTCTCAAATTTCAGGACATGTCTCAAGGATAGAAAGGCCCATCTTCAATAAATAATTGTGCAATTTTCTATTGGTCTCAAAACAATTTTCTTAAATTAAAAACCTTCAATGATACATAATATTCACCTTACTGAAAATCCCAAATTAAGATAATTATTTTCAGAACAAAATTGTAATATTTGTTATAATGTCCAGTAAAATTAGAAAATAGATGGACTGGTGAGACATGGCTATATTATAATGGAGTCTAAATTATTTCTTGAAAATATTTTTTTATTTTGCAACAAACAGGGCTTAGCCTCCACTAGGTAAATCCAATCTGTTGGATCAATACGCTAACTACTGAGCTACCATCATTTTTAATGACCAATCTTACAAAAAAGCCATTTATAATTTAATTTTTTTGATTGTAAAAATTTGCCCACTTTCTTCTCAACTCTGTAACAAATTAGAAACTTCTGTTTCACAAAAAACTATATTTGAATATTGAATTAAAAGAAATTATTGAGAAAATTGAAAATGCATAATCCCAGATTAGATATTTTCAGGACCAAAAATAACATTATAGAAAGAGTCAGATCAAGCATTGTGAATTTACTAAAGGAAACATATTTAAATTTTCCAGGATATGCATAACAAGATGAAAAGCCATCTTTAACTCCTTTAGAGCATTAAATAGACCATTAGGCATAGGTGAGAAGTGACACTAATAAAAACGGCAAATTTTTACTAATGATCATGCGTGTGAGTAGCTTCTGCATCATTTTGGGACATCAGGATATACTTTAACTTTTATCACGTAATTTAAAATAAAAGTATACATTTAATGTAGTAATAAAGTATCATTTTAATGTTCTTGGACAAATTTCCAATTTGTCTGGACATTTTAAATCATTCCAAATCACTAAAACTAATGATACTCCACCTTTCACAATCAGTCTCTTCAGATTTAATGTCAATATCTTCAGTTTTAATAAACGATTTCACATTGTATACTTCTTTTTCATATTTTATTTTAGATTCAACTTCATCAATTTCTTTATTTTCATCACAGCTTTCCTCCATTTCATTTACATCAAGGCAATCAATTTCACGTTTTAGTGTCGATTTGAATGTAAATTGTTGTACATTCTTTAATTCTATCCGTCCTTGATCATCTGTTCCTTCTATTTCAGTATATTTACTTATTTTCTCTTCCACATCCGCACACTTTATTAGAAAACTTAAAAAGGGCTTGAAATGAATCAAGACAGGTTTTGCAAGTTAAAAGTTCTTCTGAATTATTCAAATTCTGAAACATAATAACTAAATGAACAATAATAAGTCATCCAACAGGGTTATTACTTGAACAATTATTATTATTAGTAACAATATTTGAAGAAAGTAGGTTAATATTTATCTTATCAAATTAAAAGACAGTAATAAACATTTAGGAGATATATGAATGCTATTAAATTCCTTTTCATTCTCTATAGCAATTAACGATTATACTAGAATCACATACAATACAAAAGTTGCACAGATAATAGTTCTACTAATCATGAATATGAATATCAAGCAGGTGTTTTGCATTCCAATATTTCAGATCATACTGCACAAAAGATAAATGTTTTGGTTAAATATGACCAATGAAAATAAAGGTTTCTTTCGAAATAATTTTATTTTAAGAAAAAAACCTGGAATGATTTGTATGAGTTTAAAGAACACGAAGTAACTAATTAGTGGAATTATTTTATAAACATATTTATTAGTAGAATAGAAATAGAAATTCAATAATGTTACAAATCCAGAAATAACAGAGTGTAAAAATCGTATATATATATATATATATATATATATATATATATATATATATATATATATATATATATATATATATATATATATATATATATATATATATATATATATATATATATATGTATATATATATATATATATATATATATATATATATATATATATATATATATGTATATGTATATATATATATATATATATATATATATATATATATATATATATATATATATATATATATATATATTAAATACTGTCAAAAAATGAGAAAAAATATACAAAAAGCTATAACTGAAAAAAAAATACAATAGCTCACTAGTTAAAGAAAGATCAAAAACATAATTAAAATGTTTAATAATAACAATAGCAAATATATGCGGAGTATCCATGTTGAAATAAGTGGCAAAAACACACAAGAAATTCAAATTACAGGATGTCCCTCAAAAATTGCAGAAGATTATAGTAATTTTTTATTAAATATTATACCCGCTTTATTAGGCAAAATGGAACAAATTTATTTATTTATTTATTTAAGGGTAATACCATTAATTTACAAAAAATTCTGTTATAAGTTTATGTTGTTACATTAAAACTAAAATCAAAACTTAAGTCTAAAATTGATTATAAAGTTGTAAAGTTAACAAGCTTAGTTTAATCTTATAATTTATAAGATATATAAATTTGACACTTATTAAGTAAAAGCTTAAGGGTTTTGTTGTCTAAGTTTGTGCCTGAAGCTTAACAAAGAATTGATAAAAAAGTCTAGGTTAATTCTATTGGCAACATGAGTAATTCTTGCTACAGGGGAGTGTTTGCCATGGTTACATCTGAGGCATGTTTTAGCAAAGATTTATTGATTTCTAGTTTGTCTAGGAGGAACAAATAGACCAAATCTGGACAGCAGGTCTGAGCAATTTTCATCAGAGTTGATAATTTTAAATAGAATGACCTGGTCTGCATAATAGCTACATTTACTTAGTTTGTCTATTCTAATTGCAGTTCTAATTTCATCAAGTGAGAATTCGCACAGTGGTAGCTTGAGTTTATAGGCTGCATATCTTAAGAATTTGTTTTGTACTTTTTCAATGCTGTATATGTGAGAATCATATGTGGGTGATCAAACTACAGATACATATTCCAATACGGATCTTACAATTGAATTATACAAACACTTTATTGCTGAGTCGCCAACAAAATCATTAATTGCCCTAAACATAAATCCTAACATGTTCTGAATTTTATTAATTATCACCTCATGATGCAAACTGAAGTTTAGTCTGGTCTCCAAAGTTACACCCAGATCCTTCATAGAGGTAACGAGCTCTAATAAACTGCCATTAATATTATATTGATATTTTATTACATTTTGAGATCTATGAAATGTCATAGTTTTGCATTTTCTTATGTTATGCTTTAATTGATTTGGGAACACCATTCTGAGAGAGCATCCAAGTCCAACTGTATCTGATAGCAATCTCTTTCTGAACTGATAGTGGTAAATATCATCAGCAAATAAGAGAAACTGAGAATTATTAATACATAGTTTATGTCATTGATAAATATATTAAAAAGAAAAGGACCCAGATGACTTCCCTGTGGTACTCCTGATGTTGCAAGTATTTCGTCAGAACGAGAGCCCTTAATTTTCACAATTTGTGTTCTGCCACTAATATAGCTAGTTAGCCATGTGAGCAATTTCCTGTGAAACCCAAATGCATTTAATTTTTTACAAAGTATGACATGATCTATACAACACATACTGGACTTTCATAAAATTGGTACTTGTAAATCGACCTTTGCAAAAACCATGTTGTTCCTCTATTATTAACTATGTGGTTCTCTCTTTGATCACATATGTTTTCAAAAATGTTTGGTATGGCATTAAGAACATTTATAAGTCTATAGTTGATAATATTAGCTTTATCCCACTTTTAGAAATTGAAGTTATGAAGCTACTTTTCCATTGTTTGGGAAATATTCCCAATGTTAATGATGATGAGAAAAGAATAAATAAAAGTCTTGTTAATGATCTACACTATTTTAACAATAGTGGAGCCACTTGTAACAACAAAACTATCAATTAATGTTTGTAAAAACTATAAAGTCGAAACCGAAATAATTAATTTATCAGAAAAATTAAAAAATAAGTATACTAGCAGTGAAGATGAGATTCCAAACAGTATTATAAAATTTTGTATAAAAACTATTGTGAAATCAGTATGCTTTGTTATTAACAATTCATTTAAAAATGGTATTTTCCTGAACAACTTAAATTAGCTCTAATTAAACCATTACCTATATAAAAAAGGTGATCCAGAACTTTTAGAAAATCACAGACATCTAAGTATATTGCCATCCTTTCCAAAATTGTTTGAAATGGCTATACCTATGTGTGACAGAGTAACAAGTTTTTTTAATGTCCTTCTAAGTCAAACTCAACATTGTTTGTTATATAAAAGGTAGATCAATGCAATGCAATCTTTCACTTCACAAAATATGTATTCGAATCTTTTGAAAAAATGATATTGCCCTTGGAATATGTTTAGATTTATCAAAGGCCTTACTTATTAATCAAATTAGAAATTTATGTCATTGAAGGAAATACATTAGAATGATTTATACCATATTTATCATGTCTTAAGTCAAAGGGTAGTAGAAAAAGATATGAATCAGATAGAAAATAAAATTCCATAGGTGTCCTAGGTAATGTAAAAGGGTTTATTTTGTATTTAATATATATAAATGACTTAGTCGATATAACAAAGGCCGGTGATCATCATCTTACCAACAATACTGATGGTTCTAATCTATTAATAGTAGCAAAAGATTTCAATCACCTTATTTTTGGATGGTAGGATGTGGTTTGCTAAAAACAAATTTTTATTAAATGTAGAAAAAACAAATATTCTATTGCTTCAAATGAAACACCTTGAAACTGAAACTACAAATAAAATTGCAGATGAGAATATAGAAATTTCAGCACATGTACCCAAAACTAAACAAAAAATGTTATAGTATACGTATACTTAATAAACATCTAAATAAAAAATCGCAAATTTTGAGTCAATGATAAGTTTGGAATAATTTTTTTGTGGAAGCAATAGCAACATAAACAAAAATTTTATAATACAAAAAAGAATCTTAAGACTATGTATAAAATGAATTATAAAGGATCTTGTGGAACCGTTCATAAAAATAACAAAATATTCTGTGGTAACTTTGTGTATTTATGAAATCTTAATGTTGGTATTCAAAAATAAAGAGATATTTGATATAAATAATGTGAATTACCACTATACAGATTGTGTACTGAATCAACAGACATGGGTCTCTTAAATGCAAACGTTACAATATAAACCAGAGGCAGGTAAGCCGTCGCTCGTTAACATAAGCTTAGGATAGCAGATAATTCATTTTCGATGTAGCTGTCGTGCGGTCCACAGCAGGATTAGAAAAAATCATGATTTTTTTAAAAAAAAATCAAAAAATCAATGATTTTTATTTAAAAAAATCAGGTTTTTCTGATTTTTTTTAGTTCTACTATAATTTATTGAAAACAAATACGATTTTGTTATGCACCATACTATAATTTCTGATGCCACATATGTAAAACATATGCTTTTTAAAAAAAATTTGTCGAAGACGTCACAAATTTTAAAAAAGTTTTGAAAACCATTTTATATACACGAAAAAATAGTGAAATGTACTTAAAAATCGACCTGTCTGAACCATTTTTCATTACTCATATTGTTACGATTTTATCGAATTTATATATTACTTTATAACTAGATAAAGAGCATTTTTTAAACATATATGTAAAATATAAATCTTTACCAGTTCTGGAATATGTTCATTCAACATATCGACTACAAATGCATTTTCCTTTGATTCATTTAATGGTACTAAACCCTCTCTTCCAGAGGCTTTTGTACAAAACCAACACGTTATCTCATCATTAGATTCGACAGCTGCCTTTCCATTATTTCTGCTGTCAATTTCTTCTCGATTCAAACTATCATCCTTAAACTCGGTTAATGGCAAGGCCCTGTTCTTCAAATAAACACTAGCCGATTTAATATTTAAGAATACTTGCATGTTATTCTTACAATCATTACACATCACAGTTTCCTTAGATATACTCAGATTCTGAAATAATATGAACTCTTAATAGACTAACAAAAATACAGTGTGTACACAGATAGTGTAAATAGATGAAACAAAAATTTAAAAAAAAATATTTTTTTCATCATAGTGAAAAAAATTTTCTTTTCTATTTTAAATATGAATTTTTTTTTTTTTTGGATTTCATATGAAATTCAAAAGTCTGGGGAACAAAATTAATTGTAAAGTATAATGTTTAAATTTTTCCATTTCGGCACTCGTTTTGCTGCCAAAGCTTTCCTGTGATCGGTCAGGTGAATTGATACTTACTGCGAAAGGACACAAAACACTTGGTTTTAAAATTTTGCTTATTAACAATTATTTGCTAAATTGTTTGGAATATTATTGAACATAAAAAAAATGTGAAACATCATTTTATCATTCTTTATCGTAAATTACAATAAACTGTACTGAAGCTGTTTTTACAGACTAAATTATTATTCATAAATATACATTACTGTAGAACAAAACTACGGTACACTTGGTCCTTTATTTAAAGTATAAGTCGATTCTTCACAACTTACCAATTTCAGTAATACTAGCTTATCCAAACTGTCTCTCAATGATTCTCCTATTGCTCGGAAATCACGACATGTCTTAAGGCAAAATCTGCAGGTTCTTTCGTTCATGGTGATCTTGGAAAAATGTGGGGCCCAAAAATATGGCTTATTTTATCATAGAATACAGAAGCTGAAATTTCAGTACATAACCTCTCTTTTTATATTAATCCCTTCTTCTTCTCCTTAAAGAATATTAAAATTTCAATGTCCGTATCAGTTGGCTCTCTTTTATCCCTAAAAATCTTAATCCATAAAATAACATGGCAGAAAATCATCTACATTTATATCTGCCGTAGAATAACAAAGAAATTACGAAAAGTGATTTATCAAAGATTATGTCAGTTTTATATAAGATAAACGATTTAATTGAAAATTTACGATACCTAATTTATAAAAAAATGCAACAAAATTTTATTTTTACATTAGGTAAATCTAAAATTGAGTAAAAACTTACGTATATCAAAATACAAATCAATAATTCTATTATTATTGTAATTGTAAATGTAATAATTCAATGTTGATTTTAATTTAGCGCTTGTTTAGTTAATCACAAATCTGTTCGACGCTAGTGCTGTCCGATATGCGAATGTGAACATTAGACATTACCAACATTACATTTGCAGCTCTTTATTTTGTGATATGTAAAGACAGAGTACCTCTGTGTAGTGTATATAAAATAAATCTTTGTTGATTACAAATCTGAGAGTATAAAAGTGTGTTTATGCTCTCAGTAACAAATACATTGTTCTGTGTTGAATCAGCAATCATTAAGCTATCTTCCTTTTCGGTAGGGTCAGTTCTGTATCAGTCAAGTGACTCAGGTGTGTGATAAAACTACAAAATATAATTATTTTATGTTTTAGAGGAGCATTTTGTTAAAGGTAAGTATATAAGTTTTACATTTAAAAACACTGCAAAATCTCGTGTAAAAAAAATTTACAAAATTGCAAGCATAAATTGAGACACGGTCATAAATATAATTATGTTACGTCGTAGTTTGAAATAAATATACAAATGATGCACTTCCTAGTTCTTCAAGTACATGTCAATCTTTTAATTTATCTGTACTATCACGACCCAATATATTAATTAATTATAATTAGGTATCTAAATCGGACCCGTGTGGATGCAACCGTGGGAAATTCAAATATCGATTCTGATAGTGTACCTGATATATCACCAATTTATACATCCGATGAAAATAGAATAATCGAATAAATACGGTATGATGTACACTACCCCTTATTGTATGTTACATATCGATGGTGTAGGACATACATGTGGGAAGTGCATTTTTGAGAAAAAATTAGTTAAATACAATAATAAACAACAATTGCAAGTGTTTGCACTTGTTTAGTGTATGTAACTTACCTATTTGTGCCCAAAAAATGCACTTACCACGTGTGCGCTATGCCATCAACATGCAGCATAATTTATCGTCCATGTTAATTTTAGAATCGTGAAATTAGTCAACTAGGCGGCAGCAGTTTATATGAAGAGGAGCTTTAAGTGCAACTATATGCAACCGTTTCGCAGAGCAATTTATATGGTTCGGTCTTAAACAAAAGAAACCATTTAAGGACTTAAAATACGACGAAATATGAAATATTGACGTGCATACAAATTGAAGAGTATATACAATTATCCTACAACTTATTTTTTGGAAGATCATGAAGGTAGTGAAATTAAAGATTTTTTACGAACAAGAACTTCAGAAAGTCACGTATTCTGATGTTTACCTCGTAGAAAAACTATTAAGGAGGAAAGGAAACAAGATTTTTGTTAAATGGTTGGGGCTTAGTAATAAAATTCATGGATTAATAAAAATGAGACAGTTTAGTTGTGAATATATAAATGTATACGATATTTTTGAAATAAAACAATTTTTACATAATATATTTTATTATTTTCCTATACATATTATTTCTATGAACCACATCTAAAACAGGATTAATAAATTAATGCAAGTTGTGCAATCCGTATTTGAAAGCGTAGTCGATCAATAGCTAGGAATTCCCAATATTTTCTCTTTGATGACCTATACAAAAATTCCATGTAATAAGAACATCTGTTTGATTATATTCCTCAATTGTATTGTCCCACATGAAAATAAACTATTACTATGCACAAGTTTTAATAAGTAAGCTTATACTATATTTGTATATAAATACCAATATATGGCGATTTACTCTACCAGTCTGAAAATTGTGATTATAATACAACCAAAACTACTATAAAAATATAACTATATAAATAGCAAAAAATAATACTGGATAGTATTTGATGAAGTTAATAAATAATTTTTCCTGTTATCATAATTTTACTTATAAATTAGCTATCGTTTTACCATTTTATAAGAAGGAAATCCCAATGACTTCGTAAACTATAGATCGATAAATTTACTGCCAAGCTTTTCAAAATTGTTTCAACTTAGTTTGAAGGAACAGATAATATTATATATTTTTAAATAAAAAAAACCTATTGTCGCCGACCTAACACGGCTTTACTAAGAACAAAAGTATTAAAACGGCTTTATGCGCCTTTCATGACATAATTATTGAGGCCTTAGACAGTAAACTTTTTACTTTAGGCCTGTTTGTGGATTTTTTCCGCGCATTTGAATGAGTCAATTATGATCTTTTATTAGAAAAATTAAATACGTATGAAATTCGAGGCATTCCTTTGAAATGTTTCACTTCGTATCTTGAAAACAGAACGCAAACTGAACACTGTGTGTAGCAAAAAATACGAGGTTGATAAAGGTGTACCGCAAGGCTCCATATGGGTCCCATTACTATTTATAGTTTTTGCCATCGATTTAATTTTTTACTTGAAAAATATTCCAGGCTTATACCCTGTGTGCTATGCGGATGATACAAACATTTAAATCACTGAAAAATCTGCAAAATTTTTGCGAGTTATCACAGAGAAAACTTATACTATGATTATTACCTAGGCAGAAAAAACTGTCTCTATTTAAATAAAAGTAAGACTACCTATTTACCATTCTCTGAATTTTCTGCTTGTAAAGATATCACTTTATCCAATTCAACAAAAATTCTTGGACTCCATTTTGATAAAAATTTACAGTGGAACTGTCATATCGATGCCCTATCTAATAAATTGACAAGTTGTTGTTATGGTTTACGATTTCTAACACAGCACTGTAGTCGTGATATTCTGTTAACATTATACTATGCAAATTTTCACTCCCATCTGAGATACGGCATAATAAATTGGGATAACAGTACTCAAGTTCATCATATTTTCGTATTACAAAAATACGCAGTTCAAATTATTGCAAAACTAAATTATCGTGATTCTTGCAGAAATTCTTTTAAACAATGCATTCTTACAGTTGTTCATACGTATATATTTGAGGTATGTTCTTTCATTTATAAAAACAAGTCACTATTTTCTGTACACAAATTAAATCATGAATATAGTGCAAGGCACAATTGCTACCCAATTCTCATTGAACAACTATATACTAAAAAAATTTTTTCGATAACGGTTGTAAACTTTATATCACATTAAATGATGAAATAACATCCT
>JANEYF010003926.1:0-195956 GCA_029963845.1 Rhamnusium bicolor
TCGAAATAATTTATTTCGTAATCTGGACACTGAAATAAATCACACTGGTAATTTTATATCATGCCTGAAAAAAATATGAAAATAAATTATACATCTTTGTAATAATAGAAAAAAAGCAAGAATCGTATAGGTAACAAAAAATATAGTATCTTAGTAAATTTCTTTCTGTTTCCCTTCCACTCAAAGCAATTTTTTACATAATATACTTCAATCCTACTTCTTTAATTTCATACACGCAAGTACACCGACTCACACATATATTCTGCTTTGCTAAATTTATCAAGCACATATTTTCTACCTCTTTCCTTTTATTTACTAAGTCCCTTTGTTTTGTAATTCATTCATCGTCTCCATGTACCTTATTGATCTCCCATTTTGCAATTCATTAATCCTTTTCTTTCCCTTTCGCATTCTTGTATCTATAAGTTCTTAAATATAGTCAAATAATCCTTATTATTCTCATAATCCTTATGTGGAAACTTCCCCCAATGCCAATTTATTCAACAGACACATATACACATTCCCCCCCTCATAATTCGTATGCGACAATTTTCGGTTAAGGTTTCTTTTAGAAATCAAAATTTACTAAATTGACAAAATAGATTTTCCTAGCGACTACATAAGTTACAGAAAGAATAATTATATAAAATATAATTTTAAAATAAAGATTTTTATTCATACCAAAATTATTCCTAGAAAACACGTGCAGGAAATTATTAAATGTATGTAATATACTGACTTAAATTATACTAATATACTGACTGCTTCTATTTACACATTTACATTTTATAAATTTTATACCAAAGCAATTTAAAAATGTATACAATTTACAAACATTGTAAAAAAAATATGACTTATCTGATCGATTGCCACCACCAAGGAATCGTGCAATGGTTAAAATTTTATATTTTTGTGTAAATTTAATTCATAATCCAATTCAAATGTGCAAACTACCATACAATCTTGGGAAAAAAGCGGAAAAGTCCCTGGACTCTATTGGGTTTTCCCTGTAAATAGACTCATACAAAGAACATGAAGCGAATTTCAAGTGAAAATGTGCAAAAGTGAAACAGATTTTGCAATAATACTACAAATAAAAATATACATGTAATCATAAATATTTTTAGCTAATAGAAAAGTTTTTAGACCGACTTATTAATTGTTGAACAATTTTTTTTTGGGTAGGGTCCTTATTTTGAGAAAAACTACTTTTTTTAACTTGCCGACGTTTCGGTAATTTTTTATTACCATCTTCAGGGCACTGTAAGATATAAAATTATGATGTGTAACACTTGTAAAAAATGCAAGTAAAAAAAAAGTTACTTTCCACGGATAAAATTAAATATTGCATTTAAGAGTGAAAATACGACAAAGAAAAATTTCTTTACAAATTTAAAAAGTGAAAACACCAAAAGAATTACAGTCAGATGTCATTTACAAAATACCATGCAAGGATTGTGAAAAAAAGTTATATAGGCGAAACAGATAGATACTTAAAAACCAGAAAGAAAGAGCACATGAGAGACGTTAAAAACAAAAATAAAATAAACACAACATCATTAGTTAGAACACTGCAAATGTTTAAATCACGAATTTAATTTTGATGAAACAACAATAGTAGGTAGACAGCATAATCTGGAAAAGAGAAAATTTCAAGAAATAGTCAATATAAAGAAAATTAAGTCAGTTAATTCAAGGAAAGACATTGAGATCTTAAACGCATGTTATTTTAATCTTATTAATAAGTTAGGTAAAAAATAGCTATAATTTAAAATGCATTATTGGCAAAATATTAAACAAATAATCAGTCCTTGCCATTATTGCAAATAATCGGTTTGTTTTATTTTTTTCTCTTTATCTATGATGGTTTTTATCCCTTCTCAAGTGTTTTGCATACTTTAACGTTTAGAAAGATTCATATTCGTGTCATTACCATTACACACTAGAGTCTGATAATTGTACCTTTATAAGTGATATATATATATATATATATATATATATATATATATATATATATATATATATATATATATATATGTCAAATTCGTTTTCCGGGTATACTCCCGCGTAGGTGATAGGTCCCGAGAGGGACCGTGGTTATCTGAACAGTTCAGACAACCCCACGGTCCCTCTCGGGACTTATCACCTACGCGGGAGCATAATTCGAAAACGAATTTAACATTCACCACCATGAAAGCCTGAAAAAAACAACATATATATATATATATATATATATATATATATATATATATATATATATATATATATATATATATATATATATATATATATATATATATATATATATATATATATATATATATATATATATATATATATATATATATATATATATATATGTGTATATATGTTACATAATTACATTAAAGAAGGTTTCTTAATACCCAACGATTTTATCTGTTTGTTTCCTGTTTTATATATATATTTTATGGTGACCAGGAAAACTCATAATTAATGTGAGTACTTATTATTTTTCACAGCATATGTAGTTTTACCAAGTGTGACATTATTTTGTTAAATTAAATTTGAGATGCCCTAAAAAAAGTATATTTAAATATTTTTAATTATTGTTAATATGTTCTGAATTTTAATATCTATCTATATGTATATGCACGTGTTTTGTGTATGTTTGTAGGTGCATATATCCATTTATTTATTTAATAACTTTTTTATTGTTTGTTCCACATGTTATATTATATACACTTTTTTTTACTTATTTTTTACAAATATCACATCATAATTTTATATCTTACAGTGCCTGAAGATGGTAATAAAAATTACCGAAACGTCGGCAAGTTAAAAGAAGTTTTTCTCAAAATAAGGACCCTTACCCAAAAAAAATTGTCCAACAATAAATATTTTTGCTTTCATTAGGTCAAAATTATTGATGCCACATCTGTATGGGCATTTTTAAATGTAAATTCTGAGATACCCTTTTAGTTTTTCTCCTGGATGGTATGGTCAGTTGATCTATAAGATGGTACAAAAATCACAAAATCGAGAAAAATAGACTTTTCTGGTTTTTCCGCTGTACCCTTCATTTTATGTTACACACGAGATTTGGTATTGCATTCGCTATTATGTATGTACGAAGCTTGGTTTTAATAAAGTATTATTATCTTACTTTAGTATGTACTATCGAGGTTTATTTATTAATATACAGGTTTAGAGAATCATCTGAAAACGTTATCAGTACAATATAAAAGAGCTATATTGTCACCAGACAGAAAATTACAATGATTTCTGTCTTGTTGGGTCTATCTAAGTCCTCTAAAATCTATTGATTTTATATTGCTCCCTGGTGAAATTTCATGACTATGGTCTTGATCATTTTTATTGCTGTCATTTTTCCAGATATATTTTCTTTTAATTAGAATATAAATGTAAATGAAAAGAAAATGTGAAACAAGATACTTAGTGTACAACGCCGCGAAGCGACTCGTCCTTCGTGAGAGGTCAACTAATCACGTGATCGAGAAAGCCAAGCGACGTGCAAAAAATCGAGAGCAAGATACAGTCGGCCAGACAACACGCTTCTCGGATCCAGTGTGTGGTGGAATATAAGACGACTGGTAGAGTCACCGAAATTCATCCAAGCTGTTTGAAAGCCCGAATCAGAGCTGCTGAACAAGAAATACTGTACACCCCAGCATGGTGTTTTCTATAAGAACATATAAATGCTGGGTTTATCGACCAGGCTAACATTCGCCTTTTTAAGGTCAGCCGGGCTTAAGTCAGAGATCGAGGGATTCACTGTGGCCTGCCAGGATGGTGTTATCAACACCTTGGTCTTTCGTAGCCGCGTGTGGCGTGTAGAGGTTCCTGATATCAACTGCAGGACCATCGTAAGCGCCGGAATCGCTCTGTACTTACGTCCTGCATGCCCCATATATGCGATTTCGGCCTACATCCACCGGCATAACGCGGCGTTACGAGTGCTATACTACCATCTAAGACACTCGTACGGGGTAGACCAGACACCAGTGATGCCTTACATCCTCGGAGATACTGAGTCCGCTGTCGGGAACGAGAAATGCCGGATTTACTGCAACTACTCATTCTCGACGGTCAGGCTAATCTAAGCTAATAAGCCTGACAGTCCTCCTCGACCATCAACTCAAGGTGATGTAGGTTATCGAGTTCTTGGCACCTGCAGAGAAAAACATCACCTTGAAAGAGGAGGAGAAACGGACCAAATATCGCGATCTCTGGTACGAACTCCATGTGTTGGGCCCAGGCTATTTGGTCAAAATGTTCGTCCTAATTATCGGTGTACCCGGAGGGATAAAGCCTACGCTGCTCTCGGAACTGAAAGAGTCAACAGCAAGTTCAGGTTTCCGAGAATGAGAAGATTCATAAAAAATATGTTCAAGCTGGCATTAATTGTATGTTCTTCAAAACACGTTCTGGAAAGAGAGCTAGAAAACTTCACCCCATAACAAAAAATCCCACGTCCATTTCACACAATTCATGCAGATCACTTGGGTCCCTTGTGTAATAGCCAACATGGAAACGTTGACGTACTGGTCATTGTGTATGCATTTAGGGAAATTCGGTTTCATAAATTCAGTACGAAAACAAAATATGCTATCAATGAGCTCGACAATATTATTAAAATTTTTGGGGCTCCAGAAAGGATAATAACAGATCGCGGGAGATCATTTGTGGCAAAAAGTTTAAAGAATACTGCTAAGAGAGGAACATTCAACAAGACCTGAATGCAGTCGGAATGTCTAGTGGCAATGGATAGGTAGAACGATATAATAAGACTGTACTTGATTCATTGTCCACTATGGAAGCTAATAAAGACGATGATGAATGGGACGAAAATATTGACAATATACAGCTGGGACTTAATTATACATTAAATCGTGCAATAAATGCAACTGCAACTGAACTGTTGCTGGGTTACCGCATTGGACCACATAATTTTGACTCCATTGATGGAGAAGAAACTGTTAATGTGTCCCAATTACGTAAAAATAGTGAGTAACCGAATTAGAGATATACAATCTAAACAAAAGTCTCGGACTTCGACAGTCATCGTGCGAAGTCAAGTGATTCTACTGAAGGGGACTTGGTGTTAGTCAAGATATCATCAATTGTCAGTTCAGGAACAAGTCGTAAGTTATTGCCAAAATGGAAGGGTCGTTTAAAGTATCAAAACCACTAGGAAATAATCGAAATGAATAGACCGATATTTCAGGGTCCAAAATATCTAGCATCCCCTATACTGGTGTATACCAAACATATGAAAAGATGGACTTCGTATCGTAATGAGCCTTAAATAAAAGGTATGCTATTACCTCTGTGCTGTCGAGATAGTTTCTGTGTATCTGTTACCGTCGAAGCTATGCTCTGTGCCGTCGAGGATGTGAAACTACCGTCGAGTTACTCTCTGTGCTGAAAAATGCAGTCGAGGTTATCTCTATGTAGAGGAATCGACCGTCGAGATAGTTGCGAGTATCTCTGTGCATAAGATTGCCGTCGAGATAGTTGCGACTATCCTGTGCATAAGATTGCCGTCGAGATAGTTGCCACTATCTCTGTGCATAAGATTGCCATTGAGATAGTTGCGACTATCTCTGTGCATAAGATTGCCATCGAGATCGTTGCGACTATCTGCGCATAAAATAGCCGTTGAGATAATTGTGATTATCTCTGTGCAAATTTAAGTTATTCAGTATCAGAGCCTCACAATTCAGTCAGGAGGGTCGAATGTGAACAACTATCACCTACCGAAATAAACATGAATCATGC
Source organism: Rhamnusium bicolor (assembly GCA_029963845.1). Taxonomy (NCBI): domain Eukaryota; kingdom Metazoa; phylum Arthropoda; class Insecta; order Coleoptera; family Cerambycidae; genus Rhamnusium; species Rhamnusium bicolor. The sequence goes on from JANEYF010003926.1 coordinate 5,782, forward strand.
GGTAAAAGGAAAAAGGATGATCGGCTTTGAGGAGAGGACGTCAAGTCATTATGTTAATTTGAGTTTTCGATATTTTTATTTTTACGTAGTAAATGTATTAATTGGATTCATTAAAATATTTTGTGGAAAGTATTTATGAACAATTAGTTAACATGTATGACATTTAAATTATCACGTTCAATTAAAAATGACATAAGTATACATATTTTGTATAATTATAATGTAAATTTCTTAAAAGGGTCATAAGTCGATATACGGCTTTCTTTTGGTTATACTTTATAGCAGTTAAACATATGTAACTATACTTATTTCACTTTTATTAGTATCCGATCGACCTAAAAAAAAATAGGTTTAATTATACCGTTTTTAGCGAATCCAAACTGAAATTTACTGAGAGTTCCCAAGTTTCGCGCCGTATTTTATGAGTAGATCTACTTATTTCTTTTTAACTAATTAAACTATTTAAAATCGAACATATGTATGACAAAATCTCAATTTCATGAAAAATTGGGTTATGACCTTTTAACTATTTGCCACATAATTGTAATCAACAATTTAAAAATAAATCCTCTAGCTGTGCCGAACTCTAACCTTACTAAATAACTGTTAGGTTGATTCTGATGAAGCCTGATTAAACTGAAGAAAGCTGTCAATCTTTGTTACCTGTTCCTATTGTATTTTCCAATATCCCACAAAGCGATATTTTGTAATTAATAATAAATATAGAAATATTTATAATATCTATTGCACTTGACAACTCAAATAATATTTGATATTTCACAAGCCTTTTTCTCAAAGTTTTACATTTTTGTAATCAGTCATTCCATCAAAGATCTTTTAAGTAACTTAAATAATTACTGAATGAGCAGGAAGTTGTTGACCTTTATCTCCAAAATTTTAAAATAATGAATTAGGGTCTTAGTGAATCAAACAATGGTGAATATCCGATTTTATTATATGACTATCTTGGAGGTTATTTAATATATTAAAACTAATGTTACTTCATTTGAAAGAACGAAGCATGCTTGTTTTAAAATGTAAAAAAGCTATTTTACAAAAAATGTCAATACAATAAACTGGAGCGGAGATAAACATTAACTAGTTTATGATAAATCGCTAACTTAAGTATCCGTGTATCCGATACTCTCAAATCGGTTGTTACCGCCTTTTTGCTAAGGACGACATCATGTAATTTAAGATATATGGACATGTAATACCAAGACCCCTTCATACTACAACAATATATTATGATGATTAATTGTGTGTTGTTCTAACACAATGCATCGTTGATTAATATTTACGAAGGTAAAGTAGAAATTTCCTCTATCAATAGCCACAAGAGATACTTCGCAACTTATTGACAAATTTAACCACAGAAGAATTGTTGTTAATGTTTGGAAATTATATGGTTTAATTTCCAAGGGGAAATCAGCTACAAAAACACCACTTTCAGATTTGTTTATATAGAGTGTCTCACCAGGAACTGCATCGATCAATATAGGGAAAAGTATGCACCGAAAATTTTGAAAATTTAGGGAGCTACTAACGGCAATTGGCTAATCCAACTAAAATAATTACAAGCATCTGGCACTTCCGGTTATACTGAAAGTCGATACCAACTTGCTTATTTTAAACCCTATGTATTTTAGGGTTTTCGAAAATAGCATAAAATTCTGAGTTAAAACCATGTAGATATCCTATGCCTAAACCCAGCCGTTTCAGAGATATTTGATAATTTAAAAAAATTTTGACAGGTGTAATGGTTTACAATAATCTTTATAACTTTTCTTCATGTAAAAGATACTCATTTGCGTTTCAGCACGCAGAAAGACCATAAGGTGAGCTACGCTCTACAGTTTAAATAAATTCTATAATAGTATACCAAGTGTTCCATTTTTGATGTTACATTTTGTAAACTTCAAACCGCGAAAACGTGCTTAAGTTAAATAGAACACCCTATATTTTTTTACATCAAATTATGTATAATTAAATTCCTTTTTTTCTGATATAAGCATTGTGGGGGTTTAAGTTACAACATTTTGAAATATTTGCGATTTTCTAAGAAATTCAAGATTTTTTAGAAAAAATTTTATCAAATTAGCCATGATTAGAAACAATCAGTGATGTCAGTCATTCTCATGTCAAAAAATGCCACAATGTTTAAATTACACCCACGAGGACTTTTTGAATTTGTTTATTATTTATGGAAAATGTGATAAAGTAATATCAAGAACTTGTAGTACATTTGTTACTAGATAGTAGATATCCACAAAAACGGAAAATAACACTAAACACTGTAACATGCCTATTAATTGCTAAGCTAATAGCTAAGATAAAATCAGATAGAAACATGAATCCATTTTAAGTTAATAAAAGTTCAAATTTCCGCCCTCTACACATTTTTCGCACCTTCGGATTAGTTCTTCATGGGTAGCTCTTCTAAATGAATCTTGTGATAAGTTTCGAAATGTATTTCTTACTCTCTGCATACAATCCTCAATAGTTGTTAATGGGCTCTCATAAACTTTATTTTTAATAGTTCCCCAAATAAAATAATCTAAAATTATTAAATTGGGCGAGCGAGGACGCCATAGGAAAGGTCCATTATTGGCGATCCATTGAGTTTCCTGTAAAAAATTATTTTTCAAATACGCGTTATGTGTTAGAGCACCATCGTGCTGATAAAAAATTTTTCTATGCGAGAGGTACATTTTCTAAATTGTTATTATTCAAAGTTTGTAAAATATTTAGATCTTTCACCTAAAAAAAAAAACAAAAACAAAAAAATGAACTATACATATTAGCAGAAGAAGAAATCTGTATAACTTTCTGTTTAAATTTTCCTGATAAAAGTTAATGCCACCACTCTATCGTTTCTTATGGTAAACATTAAACTACCAACTTTCTTGGAAATTTCGCTCCCCTAACACATGAGGATTCGAATCACTCCAATAATGTGGATTGTGTGGATCAAAAACGCCATTTTTGATAAATTTAGCTTTATATGACCATATAATATTTCCCAAATAAGAATCATCGCCTACAGATCTTATGAGAATAAATTCACAAAAATTTTCTCTTAGGGAAATCTGTTTCTTTTAATCGTTGAACCATTTGGAAAGAAAGCGGGTGAAACTTATGTTTAATTAAGATTCTGTGAACTGAATTCTTGCATAGTCCCGATTCCAGGGCAGCTTGTCTTAAAGACATTGGAAATGCATGAAAATATCCCAGAATTGCTATTTCTACGTTTTCGTCATCAACAATAGGCTTCCGCTTTTGAATTCTTGCCTTGACAGAGCCATAGTTTTTAAAATTATCCAGTATGCGTTGTACAGTGTTTGGTGACGGTTTCCGTTTTTGTGGATATCGAGTAGCAAATGTACTACAAGTTCTTGATGTTACTTTATCACATTCTCCATAAATAATAAACTAATTCAAAAAGTATTCGTGGGTGTAATTTAAACGCGGTGGCATTTTTTGACATAAGAGAATGACTGACATTACTGACTGTTTCTAATCATGGCTAATTTGATAAAATTTTTACTAAAAATTCTTGAATTTCCAAGAAAATCGCAAATATTTCAAAAAGTTGTAAATTAAACCCCCACAATGCTTATATGAGAAAAAAAGGAATTTAATTATACATAACATGATGTAAAAAATACAGGGTGTTCCATTTGACTTAAGAATGTTTTCGCGGTTTGAAATTTACGAAATGTAACGTCAAAAATAGAACACTTGGTAAACCATTATTGAATTCCTTTAAACTGTTAAACATAGCTCATCTTATGGTATTTCTGCGTGCCAAAGAGCAAATGAGTATCTTTTACACGACGAAAGTTATAAAGGTTATTGTAAACAATTACACCTGTCAACATTTCTTTAAAATGTCAAATATCTGTGAAACGGCTGGATTTAGGTATAGGATATCCTACATGTTTTTGAGTCAGAATTTTATAATCTTTTCGAAAACTCTAAAATATATAGATTATTCAATTTAAAATAAGCAAGTTGGTATTGACTTCCGGTATAACCGGAAGTGCCAGATGCTTGTAATTATTTTAGATGGATTAACCACACTGCCATTAGTAATTTCCTAAATTTTCAAAAATCCGTGGTGCGTACTTTTCACTATATTGATCGATGCAAGTTCCTGGTGAGACACCCTGTATTTTTACATTTTTGGCGGATGCGCTGATGTACACGGTTGTCCAACGAAAAGGCTTACCCCTATATTTTGTTTATTTTTCGAGTTGGAAAAAATCTTTCAAACGAAAGTTGTAGTGAAATAAATGAATTGTTTTGGAGCTCTTTAAAAACTCATAAAAACGGGACAAACCAAACTTGCATTTTTTTAAATGGGACACCCATATTTTTTTACATATTTGATATCTGTTTTTTTTGTGATTTCAAATATATGTTTCTGTTGCAACTTTTACTGTTTTTTATTTATTGCAAATTTTATACTACCACTCTCTGCATGCTTATCAGGTTAGCCATGAATGAAAAACAATTAATTTGATACACATGCATTACAGAATAATTATTTAATAAATTCAAAAAGCAAACTGCGTAGTTTTGTGTGTCATATGTGTGAAAATGTTTGCTTTGTCAAAGTGATACGATATGTTGTCATTATTTATAAAAAGTAACAAGAGCGCTTTAATGGGTAACATTTTATTTGGTACAGTAACTATAATAATAGTTAACAATAATTGTTAAATGCTTTTTGACTTTATTAAATCATTCTGTAAGACATAAGTGGCAAATTAATTGTTTTTAATTCATGACTAACCGTATAAGCATAGAGATGCTAGTAGTATAAAATTTGCAATAAACGAAAAACTGTAAGAGATAAAATACAATATATGCATATATTTGAAATCACAAAAGAAAGATTTCAAAAATGTAAGAAAATATAGGGTATTTTATTTTAAAAAAGTGCAAGTTTGGTTTGTCTCGCTTTTGTGAGACGATCTGTGTATTCTTTGCGGAGGTTATAAAAGAGCTCATTTGATTCACTACTACTTTTATTAGAAATCTTTGTTTCTAACTCGAAAAATAAACAAAATATGGGATTAGGCCTTTTCATTGAATAACCCTGTACATAAATCAACCTGCTTTACCAATAATCGTGACCCATCTTTCGATAAAATGTTCAGTTAGTATGCTAATAACAAATAAGACTTTAAGGCTCGTCAACTAGTAGTTATCGGGTTACGAATGGTTTATTATAAAAAACCTTTCACAATATATGTTTAAGCTCTAAGTTTGGTCATCTTGTAATTAAGGAAACCTGTACCTTAATACATTGATAAACTAAATTCTTATCCAAGTGTCAAATTTTTATTTACCCTTGTTATATATTTAAAAGTTTCATGTACAAGGTTATTCTTTCAATGTTTCCCACTGTTGATTACACCCTTTTATTTTTGGAGATACAAAAAGTATGTGGCATCTAAGTTGTATGATTTTTTGAATTTGTAATCATGAAATCAATTGAATATCAAATCAATTAGATTGAATATAATTTAAATGTTTTTATACAGAACACACTGTATGCTTTGCAATTTTTATATAAAGAATTTTATTCTGATTATGGCAATACATAATACATACCTGACTTTTCTTTGAGATAGCCATTCTATTAGTCAAGTATGTTTTGACTTTAATACACTTTAATAATTCTTTGATTGTCAGAGCATAACCTGCCAGTCAAAAATAATTTATAATTACGCTCTCAGATTAATAATACTAGAAGATGAGTAACAAAATATAAAGAGTTGTCCGATTTATCTACATCCCACGCGAGATACGTATATATTATCGCTGGATTTATTCCTATTGGTCAGAATCATGAACAGACCATGGATAAATCCGATCGTTGCCTGATTTATCACCGTCTTGACAACAAATAGTGTTATGTAAGACGAACGTCAGTCACTTTAATCTGTATTTTTAATAACCAGTTGCGCCGTTCTACTGCCAGGAATAGCTAAGGTGCCTTATATAAATAAGGTAGGTTTAAATCTTCATACATGGCATCGATAGAAAAACAAACAGCCTTAAGTATGTGGTGAATCACTGTGGCAACGTCGCATTTTTAGTTACGATATTTAGAACATTTTGTTTTAGAACTAGAGAGTTACTGTATTGGAGGGTTGCCTTTGTCAGTTGTCATAAAATAAATAATATAACTGTGTAGTTATAATAATAAAAATTATGATTCATAATCGATGTGTTGAAAAGTTAATTGCAGGAATGGCCAAAATATTGGCAATACTGTTATGGTAGGTACTCAAAATAATAATCCAGGATACATTCGATTTTATATTAAATCCTACAAAATAACAAGAGCATTTAAAAACACGTCTGTATGCAAATACATATCAACAAAGACCCCCTGTCATGCTAATTTCACCTATCTCCTTGACTCCCGCTAACAAACGTCCACATCCAGCATGCGGCGGCCGACCCGATGGCTAAGCACTCTTACAGTCGGTCATCCTGGTTTTCCCGGATGTCCTCATTCGTGTCACTATTCTGAAAACAAGTAAGCACAACTTCAGCAACAATGTTTTTTTTACGTTTCTACAACATAGTGAATGTTTACAACATTAAATCATATGCGTCCATTCGCAATGCGCTTCCACAACATAGTAAATGTCTACAACATACATAAATTTATATTACCACAATAAAATCATATGTGTGCATCCGCAATGTGCTTCTACAACATAGTAAATGTCTACAACACATCGACAACACACATAAGTTTACATAACTTCTGTGCTTCCTCAATGTACTTCCTCAACATAGTTAATGTCTACAACACATCTACAACACACATAAGTTTACATTATATGTACACCACAATAAAATAATGTGTGCGTCCTCAATGTGCTTCCACAACATAGGATTGCTTTTGTCAGTTGTCATAAAATAAATAATATAACTCTAGTTATAATAATAATAATGATGAATTATAATCGATGTGTTGAATAGATAATTGTACGATTGGCCAAAATATTGTCAAGACACATGTAATGTTTATATCTTTGTTTTTTGGTATTTTTCATTTATTTTCTGGACTTTTAATGAAACAGGTTGCACAAAAATAAATTGGCAAGTTAATCAATATCAAAATTAATTAACATTTAGATATAGTCTAATACTAATGTCCATAAATTTTGATGATTTACTTGTTAATTTATGTTTGCCAATTGACAAACTAGATATTATTGTAAGTAGTCGATGATACGGGAATGCATACATTCCCATATAGTCGGCAATATTGGACAGATAACCAGCGATGGTAAAAAATCAAAGGCAGGTTAATAACTGATCTATTGGGAGAATACTTTGATTTCTGAATAAAGGTAATTTCTTGAAATGTAAATGTTTTGATTGAGAATAAATGTACCTTACAAATCATTTGGGAACTCCAGCTATGGTTCCATTTCTTTTAAAATAAGTAAAACTCTTGGCTTGGTCAGACGGAATCTCTAAAAAAATTTGTAATTCATCCAAGTCACCGAAGTAGTTTGACCTTTCATAAATTCTTCTGAGAAAACCATAATCCACGATATCCAAAATTTCCATATCATTTTGGAAAAAATCATCATCATCCCCAATGTCGATTTCAAATAAATCCATCATATAAAAAGTGTAAAAAATTCTTTTCAATGCAATTTTTTGTGATCAAAAATTATAGTAATGGTACAAGTACACATGACTGAATCATTACTTAAGGTTGAGGGCCTGTTAAACTTAGAAATTTGTAGGCTTAAACTAAAGGAACTTACATCCTCCTTAAACGTCACTTAGAGTGTGGCGCAAACGAAATAGCAATGTTAAGGGTTACTTTTTCTTAAGCTATCCTTACGTGGAACGGTGCAAACGGGCATAAGTGATTTTAAAGTTTTGTTATTTGGTACTGTGGTAATCGATTTTTAGTTATAAAAAAAATGTTTATAAATATTTATTGACAAATAATGACCAATAAGTGTATATTGTGCGGTCAAAGAGAAAAATCAGAGTTGCTTATCTTTTCATAAGGTAAGTAAACAAAACAAATCAGGGCCGGCATAATGCAAAAGTGTGAAAGCTCAAAAATAACTAGTTACTGATAGCTTTAAAAAAAAAACAACAACATTTGATTGCATTTCAACAGTAAAAAATCCACATTTTATCAAAAAAGATACTTATACAAAAATATTTACTCAACGGGAATTTCATTCTTAAGGTTGCTCACAAATTGTAGATGTTTTAAAGTCAATTGATATGTTTTTAATACAATTTTAAAGGTTGTTATTAAAATATTTGGTTATTTTTAGATTTCCCGAGAATCTGGAGAGAAGAAAAAGTTGGTAAAAGCTCTTAACATGAAAAATGACAGTAAGTGGAACTACGTGTGTTCACAACACTATAAAATTATAAGATCTGGATTAAAAGTGTTTAAAATCTATGCTCTTCCATTTTTTTCCTGGCAACACTGTCACAAACTTCGTCACACGTACTGTCCAGATTAGTAGAGAATTATATTGAAAATTAATAATAAACTAAGTAGTCACTCATTCATACTTTATGAAATAATATGAAGTAGATAGGTACCTACAGGGCATTAACTGTTTTGTTGATATGTTACTTTTATTGCAGTGATGTAGGTTTGTATATTTCAAAGAAGTCTCATTTGTTATTAAAATAAACGCCGAAGACTGAAGCCACCCCTGGTTTGTTTTGGATACGTTGATGTATACATGCAAATTGTTGTTTATGTATTGGGCATAATAATCAGTGTATCTCTTATGGGTGTTACTTATCTTTATATTATTAATCTGAGGTTACGCTAAATGTTTAATAGTTTAAAAAAATACAGGTACAGAACCAAACATAGTCTTGTAACTTTTATTAAAAATAGTAATTAATACAATTAAAAGCAAGGATCTGATTAATAAATAAAAAACATTTACATACATTACTTACACGTCGTAAAATATGTAATATTATTAAGATTTTCTAACTCGTTGAAATTCTAAGATACAATCATTATGATGTTTATACGTATGGCCTTTTAAAAGTTCCCACAGGAAAAAATCTGGTGGAGTACGATCTGGGCTTCTAGCTGGCCATTGCTGCTGATCCACTCCCAGTTGTTTTCTTTAATTTAATTAATTACATAAACCGATGAAGACAAGGGTTGCCCTCCTGTTGCGAAATTATTCTCCTTAGACTTTTATGGATATTTGGCAAAAACTTTTCAACACTGTTAGAAACTGTAGATTCCTGACCCCAGTTAAACGTTCCTAAGAAAAAATAATAAATACGGTTATCAAAGATTCCACGCTAGACATTAATACTCCTAAAAAGGAAAAATCCATAAACTGAAAAACGAAACAGATTCGTTTCTGAAACACCAGAGAAATATAGTATTATTATTTGTCTCATATTAGTTATCAAAAAACACCCTTTGACTAATCTTTTGACGTAAAAGTCACAAGCGCAGAGGTTTACTTTTTCCAGTAGCATACTAGGTAACTGTGTTTTTAAATAACCAATAATTATTTATAAGGTAGTAAGCCAAAAGAAAGAAAATTAACTTTAAAAAAAATACATCCAGATTTCGACAAAAAACTAGAACATGCACCGTTATATGATGAATTTATAAGTGAACGTTGTCAACGGTACGGAACAGGTTGGATGATTGGAATGTTGAACTAACCGGCTAAGTACTAGGAGAGTGTCGATTCTGGCACACTCTCCCATATAATTTCATATGGGACTAGGGTCTAACATATTTTTGATTCCAGAGGGGCAGTTATTGGTGCGGGGAGCTAGATCCATGTACCGTGGTAGTGGACAGATTAGTTGATAGTCTTAGACCTACCTCTAAAGTTTAAATCTGTGATTGATAGTTAAAAGAGTAAATCTGATTAATGAAAGCGTTTTTTATTATAACATAAAGTGGCGGTTCTAAGTTCGACGACCTAGACTCGTAGCAGTGGACGGGCTACTTAAAAGTCTTGGATCTATCCCCGTAAAGTGCTTTAACTGCTCGAACAGATCAAACAGTACTGATAACAAATAAGCCTGTTCGATGCATTCTATTTCATTTTCTTTAATTTGCAATAAGTTTGTACTTATACGTAGCTTACATAATATTTCAGTTTATAGTTTGTCTCCACTTGTATTTTTATAGGTATTTTTAAAAGTGACAAACGTCACTTTTAAAATTTAGTGCCATTTCAAATCGTTTACAAAATTGGTATAGATTCTGAATTTCATGGATTTGTAAATTGTTAGCATTGGTGTATATACACTGTGGAAATTAAGTAACGCATAAATTCAGTAATTCCGTTGATATTAATTTTTTGGAAAAAATCTCGAAGGGGTATAGCGATTTTAACTTCAGCAAATATTTTCAGTCTATTTTCAGTTTCTCATGTCATTTATTTTTTTAAGTTATGACGTCCTCGACTTTTTTTTAAATGACAACCTATATTTTTTATTATTGATTTTGGTAGTAGTTTTTATTCCGGTTCTGACCGTATAAAATTTGCAATATGTTATATTTGAAAAAAATCGAGAAAAACAGACTTAAAGTTCAAATAACAAAAATTCATTAAATTGGGAAAATTTATCTAGTTGCCTAAGTTTGACGGAAAGTTATCGACGGCACATTCGTTATTATTTTGAAATTATACAAATAGTGGAAAAATCGAACTAATGTGATACACCGGCAACTAGATAAATTTTCCAAATTTAATGAATTTTTTGTTATTTGAACTTTAAAACTGTTTTTTCTCGATTTTTTTAAATAATAACATATTAAAAATTTTATACAGTCGGAACCGGAAAAAAACTACTACCAGAATTAATAATAAAAAAATACAGGTTATTATTTAAAAAAAAAAGTCGATGACGTCAAATTTAAAAAATAAATGATATAAGAAACTGAAAATAGACTAAAAAATATTTACTGAAGTTAAAATCGCTATACCCCTTCGAGATTTTTTCCAAAAAAAATTAATATCAACGGAATTACTGATTTTATGTGTTACAAAGTTCAAATAACAAAAAATTCATTAAATTGGGAAAATTTATCTAGTTGCCGGTGTATCACATTAGTTCGATTTTTCAACTATTTGTATAATTTCAAAATAAAAAACGAATGTGCCGTCGATAACTTTCCGTCAAACTTAGGCAACTAGATAAATTTTCCCAATTTAATGAATTTTTGTTATTTGAAATTTAAGACTGTTTTTCTCGATTTTTTCAAATATAATATACTGAAAATTTTATATGGTCAGAACCGGAATAGAAACTACTACCAAAATCAATAATCAAATATAGGTTGTCATTTAAAAAAAAAGTCGATGACGTCATAACTTAAAAAAGTAAATGACATAAGAAACTGAAAATAGACTGAAAATATTTGCTGAAGTTAAAATCGCTACACCCCTTCGAGATTTTTTCCAAAAAATTAATATCAACGGAATTACTGAATTTATGTGTTACTTAATTTCCACACTGTATGTGTAGAATGTTATTTTATACCTATATTAAAAAAAGACAGTTAATATAAAGGCGCCTATTATTATTATTATAAGGTGAACTATATCTAATGATCTAAATTAATGGATTTTATTCCAGTTGTACGACAACAATTAAATAATAATTTGAATTGAAATTGTTAATTGATGTTTAATTTCTAGTAACAGTTATTATGGAATCATAAAAATCTGTTTGCTGTTTACTATATTTGACGAGTTATTAACAATAATTACTAAAAGCGTCTGTAATCATTGGTATATTGTTGAAATGTTAATGTAATTTATGTTTACGTAAATGTTCTGATCAGTATGTAGTCTGCCGCTTTAAATGTTAAATGTAACGAGACTCGATACCCAAAAACAGACTTTTTATAATTTTCCTATAAAAATGGGCTCTCATGAGTACACAGTTCCTTTGTTTTCATTCTTTGTTTTCATCCTTTTATACATCGGATCACTTGAGCCGAAGGAATATAAATGTGTAGCATATCTAAGAAGAATCTTAAAATGCCTTGGGAGTAGCAGTTTTCAGAATAATTTAAGAAGCGTATTTTGTCTTACTAGCGAATATTTCATTACTTAAATAATGCTATAATAATATACGTTTTAGCGATGAGGATTCTATGCATTTAAAGGACTTATATTCTTCTATCTTATTTGCATAATTTATTTGTTTATGTACGTATTATTGTGTGTAGTGCTGCTAATTTATTAATTTTAAAACTAACATGCGAACAATATACACAGATAGTAATATCTATATTGTTAATTATTTTTATTGTTTAACTAATATTGACATAATAGAGGTAACTTATTATTTTGATATTACCTACATATCGTACGTAGAACTAAATAAATGAAGTTCATCATTTTTTTTAATTCAGTTTTAATCAACTCCAGATGATGACAATTGTGGCGAACGCGGATCTAGTGCAGTATATGGTCTTTCGGTATTTCGTGGAAAACTACATCAGCATTATCTTTACATCATAGGTTCCAACCTACTTTAGGACTAAATCAATTTAAAAAAACCGCTGCCAATTACTTGGAGATCAGAACTTCATCACCGTAGTAAAACTCGACGTGTGGTGGAGTTTATAATAAAAGTAATTTTTGACGTTTCAAAAAAGTCACATTGGTGGAATGTTACTAATATTTTTAACTTCCCGCTAAGAGAAAATTGAAAATTTTCAGAAATCGGGAAGTTATTGGTTTCACCCCGATTTTCGAAAATCGAGTTTTTATCAGATCTCGACGTTTTGAGGTCCTAAGAAGCTATTCTGACTATTCCCATGATGGTGTCTGTATGGCTGTATGTATGTATGTGTGTACGGTGTATGTAAACACCTCATAACTTTTGAACAGCTTAACCGATAGAAACGCGGCATTCTAAAGGGGTTGACTCAACTTAGATTTCCTGAGAATTAGAACCAAATCGGCCTGGTAGATTTTGAGAAAACTCAAAAATAATATTTTCAAAAATATATTTCTTTGGAATATCTTTTAGACTAAGAAATCGACCAATTCCAAAAATCTAATCAGCTCTTTTCCTTATAAAACAACGTCGATTGTCGTAGACCGCATCAAAATCGGTTGATTCGTTCGAGAGATATCGATTACGAAAAATTCGCAAAAAAGTGTTTTTTTTGAAATAACATTCAAAATTCCTGTCGGATCGATTTTTGGTGCTAAGATAACTTTTTATACTTAAAAAACTGCGTTGAATCCCATAAACTGCATCAAAATCGGGTAATTCGTTCAAGAGATATCGATTACGAAATATTCGCAAAAAAGTTTTTTTTTTTAAATAACATTCAAAATTTTTGTCGGATCGATTCTTGGTACAAACATAACTTTTTGTACTTGAAAAACTGCGTTGAATTCTGCTAAATGCATCTCGATTGGTTAATTTGTTCAAAAGATATCGCAGTTCAAAAATTACAAATAAAAGTGTATTTTTACTAAAACTTCGAGATTTTTCACCTAATCGTAGAGCTCAAAAATGTGTGTGTATAGCTCTCTGAGCTTAAAAGTTAACTAATACGTATATTTTTGAGCGCTTTAAACTCGAAAATAGCGGGAAGTTTTAGGAATGGCCTGCAGGGTCAACCGATTTTCAGATTCTTTTTTTAGACATTGAGACCTATTTTGCTCACCAACGAAATCAATCGTTTCCTTGACCTCTAGAATGTGTGTACCAAATTTGAAAGCTTTATCTCAAAAACTGTAGTTGCTATCGCGAACCACACAGACACACACACAGACATACAGACAGAAAATTTTTTTCTGTCTAAAATTTAGTGTATCGTCATAATTCGTCGAGATTCGTCCAGAAATGCAATACAAATTTTAAAATTTCTTTTTACGAATACATAACTTCCTCACTGAGGGGCGAGGAAGTAAAATATCTGTGTTTAAGAAATTAAATAAAAGACTATCGATCATGTTCAAGAGTCAGCGTTAGAATATATTTGAACTGCATGTTTCCATTACGAATTGGGCATCATGTTACAATACCCTGCAATCTCAGAAGACTTGAGTGTTTTATTTGGAACACAATGAAAACTAGACTGTTCAAGAATTTCAAGACAATCTTAAATGGTTAGTGATCCAAATATCATTCCTAAAGTATAAATGTAAAGATTCATTGGTACTAGGGTACCAAAATTCCAGTTTTTACTCTCAGCGTTAACGTTTCGATTTATTTTTTAATCTTCGTCAGAACTAGCGTAAAATAAGAATATTGTTGAAGAAATAATCGAATGTGACTAACAAACCCATTAGTAATATAAATGATGAATTTATTAACTGAGCTCGACAGTTGTAATTAATAATTACAGCGGTGGTGCTCAATTAATTTATTATTAATTAATGTTGATAAACTAAAATGAAAAAACCGCTGCCAATTACTTGGGTATTAGAATTTCCTCACCGTAGTAAAACTCGACATGTGGTGAAGTTTATAATAAAAGTAATTTTTGACGTTTCAAAAAGTCACATTTTTTGACGTTTTAAAAAAGTCACATTTTGACGTTTCAAAAAAAGTCACTTTGACGTTTCAAAAATGTCACATTTTTTGACGTTTCAAAAATTGGGACCGATTTTGCTCATCAACGAATTCAATCTCTTTTTTGACTTCTAGAATGTGTGTACCAAATTTTAAAGCTTTATCTCAAAAACTTTAGCTGCTATCGCGAATCAAACAGTCAGACACACAGAAAGAAAATTTTTTCTATCTAAAATTTTGTGTATCGTCATAATTCGTCGAGATTCGTCCAGAAATGTAATAAAAATGTTCAAAATTTTGTTCACGAATACATAACTTCCTCACTTTGAGGGGTGAGGAAGTAATTATACAATACCTAAATTACACTGGTGAGAATTACACTTATAAGATAACGCGGACACACAACCATTCCAACCTACAACTACGATGGAGAGATTATCTAGTGACATTTGCCATTGCGCGATCTAGCCAACTACCCTACCGGTTATGTATTAAAATATCTGTGTAACTTAAGTTAGTAAAAAATTTTCAGGTAGTATTCCTTAGCTGATTTTAAGAAAAGAAGTACATATAAACAGATGCTCAAAAATTCTGCATTTTGGGGTGTTGAAATTTACAAAAAGTATCCAAATTTTTTTATATTGTCATTATTAGTGCAGCTATCTAAACCAAATTTAGCACGCAGTACAGATAGATAGGATGCCTTAAGATGTGATCGTGTGACGCTCTACAATTAACCAGTGGCAGATATGGGTAATCAGTACCATAAATTTACATTTACCTTAAATTTTTTAGCTATCATAGTTTCACAACAATTTTTTTAAATTTATTCCACCCTTATTACAAAAATAACAATTAATATTTTTTTGCTCAGAAAGAATCATAAAAAATATTACACACGTCACTATGTACTTAGTGAATAATAATAAAACTTTAGGTATTACCTTGTAACAAGAAATTTATTACTCAATAAATTAAGATAAACTGGTCAAAAATGCAATAAACACTAACATTAAATTTACTTGTGGGTTAATTATTACAACAGTTATTCAGAGTAGCTATACTCTATCCATACTGTTACCTTAAGTGTTAATAGATATCTATAAACAGTTCGTGTTTATTTTAAGATTTGTATATGGTTATTCTACTCAACCAGTACATTATATTAATCACTTATTTTTGAACCAAGTGCAAACTATATCTCTACATGCTAAGGCCTAACCTTATCAAGTTGGTGTTACTTGCCAGGCTTTGTTTATTTCTCTGAAAATTTTTGTTATTTCATTGCTCAATTCCGCGTACAAGTTATTTACACGATACTTCGTATACGTAAAATCTAGCGAATTGTCCCAACGTGTAGTTTCGAGATACTAATATTTTGTCATAGAAAGCTGTAAATTTTTCATAACCTTTTGCTATAATAGTTTAAACTCTTAGGGTCATTTGTACAACTTTTTGTTGATAAAAAAATATTTCTTTATGTTGGTTAAGTTGTAATATTGTATAAGTTTGACCAAGTACTCATAAAGTACTTTTTTTTACTACTAACCTGAGAAATCACCATAATTTACTCCATTCCTCTAATGAGAAGTAGTGTTTCTCTCCCTAGGTAAAAAATTTTAATAAAAAACCACCTTGGTAAATAATGAAAAATTTTCTATAATTTTAATGAAATTAATAGAAACTTGTTAACTTAATTCTAAGCAAAAAATAAATAAACTCGGAAATTCAACACTGATAAGTGGTATTCCGGCAACAGATCGCTACATACACTAATTGCCACCTCTCTAAGTTCAGGCAGGGTACACACTTCCATCTCTAAATCACTGTCACTAAAATTTTCACCCATTTTACAATTTTATTCACACGTTTTACGTAGAACTTTTAGATATCGTCCATTTTCTGGAAAATGACATCTAAAATTATATTCCATTAATTTCATTTTGTCAGTTTGACAACTAAACTCCCAGACTATTTGGTATTTCGAAATATTTGAAAATAAATGGAAAATGACTAATATCAAAATCTAATCAAATCCAATATGGTAATATGTCAATGTTAGTAGTAAAAAAAATTCTATATATACTTCGGTTGAGAAGGCCATTATAGACCTAGTACATTATATCCTTCGGCGCTACACGCCTCAGAATATAAAAGTACTCGGTAAATAATAGCTCACTTCTCAGTCTAGTTATATAATATACTATTATTTTCTAGTGTAAGAAAGTTTTTACTAACAAATTTCCGTTGCTTAATCATCTTTATAATTATCTGTACTAACAGCTGGTAAGATAGTAAATTCTAACCTTACCGTATAGTTGTCGAGATTTACACGAATGTACTAACCCGTGTAATATAGTAAGTACTAACCAATATCTTGTGATAAT
Source organism: Rhamnusium bicolor (assembly GCA_029963845.1). NCBI lineage: Eukaryota > Metazoa > Arthropoda > Insecta > Coleoptera > Cerambycidae > Rhamnusium > Rhamnusium bicolor. The sequence continues at coordinate 22,731 of JANEYF010003926.1, forward strand.
ATTTTTGATTTACTAATAAATTGTAATATATTGTATATATTTTACTCTATTTCTCATTTCACTGATCATCTCATCACATCCCACATCTCTTGGCCCACGACCCCTATCTGCTCTCCGATTTTAACTGAAGCTAGTCGCCATCTCCTTATCTTAGGGCGCATATAGTGACACCTTTATAGTAGAAATTTTGTCGATAGTTGCAATACCATTAACGTAGTATTTATATTATAGTATCTTGCTTTAAAGTTCATAATCTCTGGATTCCCAAATATATTTTATTAGAAGGATACCATTTTTTCGAAAGGAAATCCTATTTATACTGGCATAAGGGTCTTACATTTTTGACAAAGAGTCTGTTACGCAACTGAATAAATAGAGAAATTTAACCAGTTATCGTTTTCTCTGAAACTTACAATTTTAATTAAAAATCATGGCTTATACTAAAAAATACATCATTGCTTGAGTGCAGAAATCAAAATGTAAATTTTACAGGAGCATACACGGTAACATATAGAATATGGCTCTGCAAAACAGAATGAGCTCCGAACATTTTTTTGGGTATTGCCCTATGTTATAGAGATAAGCTATTTCTGTATTAAATCTGGCGCTATTTGATGTGTACTTTGAACGCAAAATCGAAAAATCGAAAATTTTGGACATATAATAGTTCTGCATTCAGACGATGACATATATTTTTGAAAATTATGAGACATTTGAAAAACAATAATGCTTTTTTGTTATGCACTGCCAATAGATTATGATATTGTCAAAATTCTTAGTTATCCAGTAACGCAACATTGTCAAATTTGAGAACCCTAATCTTATGCACACCATTGGTTTAATCAGAATGGAAATCTCCCTTTGGAAAAACAGAGTTCTTCTACTAATATGTGCCTCGTTATTCAAAAGAAAATTATAAAAATTATCGGAATTTAAAATCTTGTATCACGGAAACGGTGGCCTGCAGGACATAAGTTTACAAAGAAAACTAGTGTTTATTTCCTACATCTAACGTCTCAATTATGTTGCTGATTTCAAAGGTACTCTATTTGATTTATCAGTTAAACTAACATAAATATACTGGAATCTCAGAATTTTTTAATTCTGTTTGATTCACCCTATACATAGCGACATAGTGAATTTAGCTGAAAGGGAACAATAGAAACAGATAATAGAATTTTCATAAACAGGACCTTTCAAATGTAAGAAGCGGAAACGGCGAAGTGGAGGAAACTGCCGTAACTAAAGGATTTCCAGAATATAGCGGATGAAAGTTTTGTAGGTGTATAAGAGAATTGTGTAAATGTTGGACTGGTATCATTATAATCCATTAAATCTTTGACGCACACATTCTAATACTTACATTAAAAAGGGGTGAGGCCTAAAATTGATGATGGAAAATACAATTTTATATATAGAGCGTCCGTTTTAAGTAGCCCACTCGAAATAATTCCATTTGTTTTAGTGTCAGAAAAATAATTTCTTGACAAAAAAAAGCATTCGCAGAGAGCAGTCTTCTGGGGGAACCAATAAGTATGAGAAAAAGACAAAAAAAATTAACAATTATTTTCAACCGCGTGGCAAATGTTTATAACGAAAGTTAATTATTGAAGTGTTCAAGATGACAAGACTACGTTAATTAATAATTTGTAAAAATTACTTTCGTGAGTTTTATTGAGATTCAACAAATAATAATTATGGATAAATGGCTACGACACCATTTGACAGGATTATGATCCTATTTACTCTACGGAGTAAATTTAAACTACAAAAATTATTTTAATGAATAGAAATAAGTTTAATTAAAACAACTTAGTGAACATAAAATTTGCATTCACTATATATAACTACAGAGGGGGGATGAGATATGGACATCCGTTTAATTTCCGATATTCGATCAGTGAAGTTAAGCAGCACTGATCGAGTCCGGCAATTGGATGGATGAACGATAGCTCGTCTAACTGTAGGCTGTCAACAGACAATACCGGGAAGGCCGCTAGCCTGATGCAGGCGGAGAGGCGAGCCCGGGTGGAGGGTCGAAGAGACCTACCCAGGGGGTTTGCCACACTACTAGCGGTGCAGGCGGGCAGGCCCAGGCGGTGGGTTAATTGACAGTCGAAGACCGTGGTTCGGAGTCCACGCTAAACTGTAGGTCCCTAGGTAAAAAGGGCCCATTGCGACCTATTTGCCTAGTAAAATAAGTAGCTACTACTACTAATAACTACAGAACTCTAACAAATAAATAAATTTTATACTTTTGTCGAGAGGAAACAATTTTCCTTAAGAAAGGTTTATTTATTTATTTGACATATCTGCAGAAACATAATTCCAATTACAAACAGTATTTAAGTAGGCCGAAGATAAAACGCCTTATACCCTCAACAAAATTTTTGAGGAGAGAAAACAACCCTCTCAAGAATTACAAAAATTTACAAAAGCGTAGTTCTATAAATGAGCAATAATATTCTGGAGTGGGTTGGAACCTTTGATGTGAAGATAACACTGACGTAGTTTTCCACGAAATACCAAAACACTATATACTGTACTCGACGCGCGTTTCGCCAACCAAGTTGGCATCATCTGGAGATGATTAAAATTAAACTTATTCTAACAATCTACCCTATTTATACCTAAACTATTATCAAGTTAAAATTCCAAATTCTTCACACATTTCAAATAAAGTTACAATGTTTGCAAAGCAGAAATGGCTGGATTTAGAAATTAAGTATCTGTACAGTAAACGAAGTATGCTTGAATTACAAGCATATAGACTTTACAAAAAGCTTACCTATAAGTTAAAGAATTTAGAACATGAACAATGGTGTAACTTTCAGAGGAACATGTTTATATAATTAACGCAAAATGTATTAAGAAAATGTCACAAAATAAAAAATTCAAAAGATTAATCGGTTGTATATCAAAAAAAAAGTGTTCCTCAAAAAGTTCTCAGCATTGTAGAAAATCATTCCTCACAGTCATATGATGAAGAAGAAATCAGTCTCCTTAAGAAGTGATTAAATTTTGCTTTGCCTGCCTTTGAAGGCATTTTAGATAAGATTGTTGCAAGTGTTGAAAGTTCAATTCAATACCTTCCTGATTCCTCTAAAGGATTTGTCAGAGAAGCTTGCAGAAATCAAATCTCGACAAATATTGTCACAAAAGTAAATAAAAAAGTCAAAATCTACAAAAGACAGAAAAATTATCAAACGGTTGCGTGAAAAGATTATTTTTATTTAAAAGCTGATAAGGACAATAATGTTGTTATTTTAGATAAAGAGGACTATTATGAAAGGGTAGACAATCTGATTCGTAATAGTCCTTATAAAAAACTTTCTAGAAATCCATTACCAAAAATGGTTACTGAAGTAAGAAATATACTTAAATCCTGCAACAACCTTATTACTCCAGCATTAAATAGGAAGTTACATGTACCTAACCCAAGTGTACCTATTTACTTCCTAAGTATATAAACTAGAAAGTGCTCCTTTGTTTCGCAATGGAGGCGATTACCGCCTTCAAATTGTTAACAGAAGAGTTCGAAAATTTACCTATGGCACCACCTAGTTTCTCTGTGATTAATTCCAACGATTTCATTAATAAGGTGAAAAATATTCAGTTGCAAGAAGGTGAAATTTTGATCTCCTTTGACATTTGTTTGTTATTTCCTAGTGTTCTGATACCACAGACCTTGGAGTACCTTAAGGACCTACTCGAATTAAATAATCTCAGTCAAGATGTAGTAGAAGAATATCTTAAACTCACTAAACTTTGCATGAAACAAAATTGTTTCCGATTCAACGATAATTTCTTCGAAGAACATGAAGGAACAGCAATGGGTAACTCTTTGTCACCATTCATTGCCAGTCTCTTCATGAACAGATTCGAGATGGAAGCAAAAGAAGAATTCGAGTATTTCCCCAGGGTTTGGTTTAGGTATGTGGATGATATTTTTGCAGTGTTCGATACTAAAGTCGCTAATATTGATAACTGTGTATCTAAATTAAACAGTCATTTCGCGTCAGTTAAATTCACATATGAAACTGAAAACTCTGGAAAACTACCATTTTTAGAGTATTAATAATTAGAAATAATGAAAATAAGTTAGAATTTGACATATGTATACAGAAAAGGTACCAGTATATCTAAGATATATGCCTAAGGACTCTCACAATTGTGCTCAACACAAAATGGCGAGTTTTAATTTTCTAGTCCATCATCTATTAAGCTTGCTCCCTTAATAAGGAGAGGTTTGAAAAAGAAAAGGCATTGAATAAGGATATAGCTGCGAGTAATGGATATTCATCGGGAAACAAACTGCAACAACTTTTAGGCAATCCAAGAGACAAAGTTGAAACAAAGGAAAAGTCGGGGATTTACGAAATTAGCTGTAAGGACTGTAATCAAAAATATGTTGGACAGACTAGACGATCAATTCAAACTAGATTCAAAGAGCATATGGCCCATCTCCAATATGGTAGAACAGATAGTCGAGTGTAGCCTAACATGCGTTTGAGAACAACCATAAAATAGATATTAGCAATTTAAAATTAATTAGGAATGTAACAAATACTAGATAGCTGGATGCATTTGAAAGCTTGGAATTCATAAAGTGTAAAAATAGTATGAATAGTGACAGAGGGCCTTATGCCAAATAGCCCGCTTTATTGGTTAGTGGGTCAGGCTGGGGATCACGGTTCGGTGAACCGTGATAATAGTTTAGGTATAAATAGGGTAGATTGTTAGCATAAGTTTAGTTTTAATCATCTCCAGATAATGTCAACTTGGTTGGCGAAACGTGTGTCGAGTGCAGTATATAGTATTTTGGTGTTTCGTGGAAAACTACGTCAGTGTTAGCAATAATATCAATTTTCATATATTACAATTTCAATAATCTAATTTTTAGTTCCTTGGTAAATTTTTTAAATGAATTACCAAAAATATCGCTGTACAGATGAAGAGATTTGTAATTTTATGTCATAGATGAGGCAGGTGACCTAAGTTCATAATTTTTAGAAGGGGTAGGAAAGTAAAAATTTAAATAATTTCTAGCTTTTAAGGAATACAAAAACAACATTTAGCTAGTGTGGAGACTCGTAATGTAAGTTGTTTATTATTTTGTGTGGATATATTATACTGAAATAAATGCGTCCATTATAGATTCATTAGCTTGTAATTATTAAAGTTTTCTAAATATTCAGAATTACTAGTATATCGACCGAAAAGAATAAAAAATGATTGCTTGATGAGGTCTTTTGTACAGTTTCCAGTGTTTGAATATATTTAGCGTAATAAGGACTCCATATTATAGAACAATAATCTTATCTGGAACGAACAAAGCTATAATATACCATTTGTAAAGTTTCTTTTTGTATTTGAAATATTTATAGTTTCTTATATTATATTGAAATTGAATTGAATGCTTGGAGAGTGTATAACTCATAAATGTACATTATTTTTTATTAAATGGTAAATAGTTCTCCATTGACCAATCCAACAATTCATTAATATTTTCTTACTATTGTTTACACTCGTTCACTCCATTAATTTACATAAATATTTTTATGTCCCCTACAAATATTAACAAAGTTTCATATTATTTATAAACAACAAAAACAAACGAGGTTCCAAATGTGATCCTTGTGGAACACCAGAGCTAGACGCATAAAATTCTAAATTAAAGTTATCTACTCTTATAAATGGTTTTGTTTAGTTAAATCCCACCCCCCCTTTCTTCCCCCCCCTTTTTTTTAAACCCCCCCCCTTTGGCCCCCCCCCCTTTTTCTCCTCCCCCCCCCCCCCCCCCCCCCCCCCCCAAACACACCCCCTCCCCCCCCCCCCCCCTCTCCCTCCTCCCCCCCCCCCCTTTCTTTCTCTCTCCCCCCCCCCCCCCCTCCTTTCCCCCCCCCCCCCCCCCCTTCGCCCCGCCCCCCCCCGTCCCTCCCCCCCCCCCCCCATAAAAAAATAAATTAAATTACTTAAATCATCAGAAAAGCAAAATAAATATTGTTTATATAACACTATAAAATGATATATTTTATCAAATACTTTAGGAAAATCAGTGTAAAAATCGTTGATTTTCATTTGCCAAAGCAGCTGCTCTAAAAGTAATAAAGTCTTAGATTTCCACAAGTTGAATATTTTTTCCAAATCCGTATTGACAACAGGAAAGTTTGTTTTCAACATGAAAATATATAAAGTCAAATATTACAAGTTGGTTGGATATGCAATTTAATTTCATTAATATTACACAAAGTCCTTAGGAAAAATGAAAGAGCGTTGAATTTCATATAAAAAAGATAGAATTTATTCATCAGTTTATATCTGTGGGCAACTAGATTGTTACATCTCTTATCGCCTGTGACCACTGTGTGGTTTTTTATGAGTTAAGCTTCTACCCATGTTAAATTATTTGCAAACGCTCTATCAGATAATTTATTTTTGAGCTTTGTAGCAGTTCTACCTTTTTATCTTTTATTTCAACAAGACATTTGATTTAAAGCAAGAGTTTGGATTTGAGCCTGGAGATTTCCGACTTAAAAGTTTTAATAAAGTATCTCTGAAGCAATCGTTTTAAATTACATAAATAATAGAACTAGAATTAATTTAACATCAGGCTTCTTTATGACTCCAGCAAGTGTGTTTAAGGCATAGTAATACTATGTTGACTATTTGTATTTGTTGCAGCGTAAGACAGATTCTATTAGAATTAAGTACATAAATTTAAAAGTCCCATTACAAAATACATTTTAAATAAACTGGGACATTTCCATATTTCTAAACGGATTTTGTATAAATGTATTAGCGGGAAAGAACAACAGGTACCTCAGTTGCCAATTCTACGGAAATTGGATCATTGCTTAATTGAAATGTAATGTGAAACACGCGCACTTGTTACTTTCAGAAAATATTTCAATATTGCTCTGAAACAAATATCACTGAAACTCATTAAAACTTTCATACAGAACAATTTACAATTTTGTTGATAAAAGAGAAAAGCTTATAGCATTAGATTAGACATTTTTCACCAGATTTTCAGCAAATCAGTAACTGAGGTATAGATAAATGATTATTTATGATACGAAAATCAAAAGGTGATAAAAGAACATTAAATTGGTCAAAAAATGAAGCACTTGTCCCAATGGGTCAAAATTAGATGCAGCTAATAATAACAAATAATAATAAACTACTTTTACAAGAATTCATTTTGGGATCCTATTACAATTTCGTATTGATCTGTAAACCTTTGAGGTTATTTCTGGTACAAAAGTTATTAGAATAATTGGTTATAAAAATAATGAAGAAGTATGTTTTGCGCTTTATACATTATGCAATCTAGGAGAGATTTAGTGATATTGAGTGTAAAGATTCTGAGGTCCCAGAATTTCCAATGTTTTTATTCTGGCATGTTAATGAGTGTTTCAAGAATGGTTGGAAAAAAACACACAAAAATTTTTTACAAAAAAGGAAAAAAACCCAAATTTCCAAAATTTTGGGAAACCCCCCTTTTTTTTTTAAAAACAATAAATTTTCTTTTAAAAAAAAACCAGGCCCAGAGGCGATGGTTCCCCCCCCCCCCCCCCCCCCCCCATTACCCCCCGGCCCCCAGGGGCGGGGGGGGGGGGGCTTTGCGGGAGAAAAATTTTAAAAAAAAAACTGGGGGGGTTTTTTCTCTTTTTTTTTTTTTTTTTTCCTTTTTTTGGGCCCCGCCCCCGCCTCCCCCTTTCCCCCCAAATCCCACGTCTCGTTGGTCGCTTTTTATTTTTTTTTTTTTTTTTTTTATTTCCCTTTTTTTTTTTTTTTTTTGGTTGTTTTTTTTTTTTTTTTTTTGGGTTTTTTTTGTTTGGGGGGGGGCATGCTTACCTTGAAAAAGAAATAACTTTGTAATGGTTTGGTGAGGAAATGATAAATATGAACTAGAAATCACTGTAATTTATATACATTTTTAATAAGAGAATGTAATCGGATACAATGTTCCATATTCGTATTAGATTAGGGATGTGCGATACATTGAAAAGTACCGATATCTCGTATCGTATAGTATCGATTAAAAGTTACCGGTTGGATACCTATCGTACGGAAAAGTACGATACCCGAAAACCGGTTCCCTTCAATCCGATCCGACATTTTTATTGTAGAGTTTTTAAATTTTTCTTTATTGCGAACAATACAAAATAAAAAAGATTGCTACAAGTATTATTACAAACTCTATTAAGAAAAATAAACATATGTATAAAAAAGTACAAGACAAGGAACATTATTGAAAACGAAAATGAAGAACGACCAAATTCCCTTTTTAGAAATAGTGAAGCAATGAGTGAATCAAATCAATCTCCATGTAAAGTATATACTACAAAAAACAATAACAACATAAAGTTAATGCGTCTGAACTTGCAGAGCATAAAAATAAATTGTTAGAAATAAATGTGTTATTTTCGGAGACTGTTCCGGGTATTTTTTGTGCGACAAAGGCTGGGCCATTAATGCTGAAATCGAAAAATATCATTAGATCGATATAATCTTATTAGCAGCAGTTGCAGAAACGACTGTAGAGATGGTGGAATAGCAATATATGAAGACAGATATTTTGAAATTACGGCCGTTATAGGAAATTCATCCCAAATAGAAGAACAAATGGAATACTCTTGTTATAAATTTGCCTTTAAAAAAAAATGTTTCTTAATTCGCATTTATAGGTCGCTATCAGGCAATATAGATTGCTTTGTTAAAAACATCTGAGGTTCTAAATCAATTATGTACATCCATGAGATATATAATTGTATGTGGAGATTTCAATGTAAATTTCGGTATGAACAGCAGCGAATCTGATATTATAAAACAGTTGCTCTTAACATATGGACTAAATTTACATGTCACTAGCACGACAAGGCCAAATCATGCATTTGGAACTCAAATTGATAATACATTTACTAATTTTTCTGAAAATCTAGTTAAATGTTCTATATTCTGATTGAATATTTCAGGCCACATTAGTCAAATTCTTGAAATTAACGTTAACGTTAATATCATAAAACATCCTCAAGAATGGATTTTATACAAATTTTAGAATTGCTTTGAGACCTCGGAAGAACTATGTCAGAGCCAAGATGTAAATATTAAGTAACTTTTCATAGTATCTTATATTATCACTTTGATACCTCATTTCCTCTAACAAAGTATAGAGTTAAGAATTACGTAGAAGGTTGAATCTCTAAAGAAATTAAACACAATTCTGCATAAATCAGGGACTTCTACAAACTATACCAACAAACTAACTGCAGAAATTTACTGATGAAATATAAACAAGGAAAAGGCTTACAAAAAATACTTATCTGATTATAAAAAAATCAATTAGTGATAGTAAAATAACGTCTTCAAATAATAAATCAAAAATGGTTTGGAGTATATTTAATAGCATGAACAACACGAAAACAGCAAATTCTATAACGTTATCTGGAAATGATAATATACTATATCCGATCCAAAAGAGATTGTTGAACATTTTAGTAATCATTTCATTGTACCAAGTGATAATACTAATATCAATTATCATACAGTAGGAAATAATATAAATTCTATTTTTTTAGACCCTGTAATACGTAATGAAGTGTATTATGTAATCACCCAATTTCCAATTATATCTTTTTGCAGTGTAGATGGCATTCCCCATATATATTTAAGAAAATAGTTGATTAGATATGATCAATGAGTGTTTACCATCGGGTATATTTCCAGATAATCTAAAATTAACAAAGGTAATTCTAGCATATAAGAAAGGTTCAAAACTAGATATAAACAGTTACAAATCTATTTCACTGCTACCTTCTCCATCGAAAGGTTAAAATACAATAGGTTAGTCTCTTTTCTAAATCAAAGTAACATATTAGTAAAACAGCAGTATGGTTCTAGATAAGGGGTGTCCATTGAACTTGCCATTTTTAAAGCAATTTTTACATTACTGAAAACATGGACAGCAGAAAATCAGTAGCTGGTTTATATTTTGATCATCAAAGGCCTTTGATATATAAATCATAAAATCTTTTTAATAAACTAAATAACTACGGAATTCGAGGAGCATGCCTCAATCTCATAAAATCATATCTGTCAGGACGATTACAAACCATATATATTAAAAAGGAATGTTCACATTACTCTGAATTAAAGCAAATTGCACAGGGCATACCATATTAGAACCAATTCACATTGTTATATGTAAATGGCCTTTGCAGTAACCTGAATATTGATACACTTTACCAGTTTGCAGACGATACGTCTGTGATAATTGCGGAATATGACATTCTAGGGCTGTCGAAAGGATTATCACAAATTTCAGCCCAAATGATTAATTGAAGTAAAGAAAATTTCCTTAAACTCAATACGACAAGAACTGGATTAGTAGTATTTATCAAACGTAGAAGTTAAAATACAGATAAATCTTTACACATATATGGAATTATAGAATAAATCAGTAGAAAATATAAATAGTATAAAACTCCTGGGTGTTTATATTGACAATAGTCTAAGTTGGAAAATCCATATCGAGAAACTCTACTTAAAACTTAGCTCTATTTGTGGGGTAATAAGTTGTCTAAGAGATCAAGTCTCAGAAAATAGCTTAAGAATTTATTATTGTTCCTATGTATAATCTATTATCTTATATGGTATTATCTTCTGGGGATCGGCGACTAAAGTTAAAATATTTATCACTCAAAAAGAATAATAAGATATGTGCTAAACATTCGTGTTATAACTTCTTGTAAGCCTTTTTTTTGCTGAATTAGGATTTTTAACGGTGCCTTCTCTATATTTTTTATCACTTGTAATATTTGTAAAGTCCTTGTTTGCAACAAAGAGTGAATATTGTTCAATTGACATGTCTATGACTAGTAGATATGGCAATGAAATTAGTCTTTAATTAAAATCTAGTTTTTTTTGAGAAAGGCCATATTGTGCTGCTATTAAAGCATATAAATATCTTCCATCTAATGTTAGAGATGTCACTGATACAAAAAAGTTTAGAATTTCTGTTACTGACTATTTGAAAAATAAATGTTATTTCTCATTTGGATACTGGAACGAGTAAATATATATCTTGATGTTTAGTTAAATTAATTGTAAATGAAATTTTCACTCTGACGTTGCTGTATTCTTTGTAGACCTTTGGCAATAAAGAAGTTTGTATTATTATTATTATTATTAGATATTACGTACTACTTTCACAGCCACATACCATGAGCATACAATTAATTTCATTAAAACTCTTATCAATACCTGATGCGGTAAATACTCGCCAAAAATGTACCGTGTGGTACCATACTGTAAATATATAAAAAATGTAATAATGGTGCAAAACATCGAGGATTGGGATGAAAAGTACCGGTACCCGAAAATATCGTGTCGTATCGCACATCCCTGTATTAGATTTGATGACAACAAAAATGCAATTCACTTCCTAATGGTATCTGATTATGTTTAAACTGTTCTGTTACAATTATTTTTATAAAAATAAATAATCTAAAATTACTTCTCGTGCTACTTTTAAAATTACCTTTTAAAAAATTATTAGTAGTTAACCATTAAAATTTAATTTTCTCAGTACTAGGTTTGCCTCATTTCGTTTAGATTGATATTGAAAGCCCAAATAAGAGCACATAATGGAAACGAGATAAGGCAAGTCGAGATGAGATAAGGCGTGGAAAAACGAGGCTAAACGGTACGACTCGTCTCGATGGATTGCTACATATAAATTCCAAATTGTTTAAATATATGTCAATTTTAATTTATATATTAAATATCGTCAGTCACCTGAGTACATCAACCTGTATCAACCTAGCATGCTTCTCAAAAAATGTTAGTAAAATTTTTGTCTAAAGTTTTTATGTGCGCTGGTGAGTACTCCGTAAAAGACATTTCTCCCGATTTAAATTTAGAGAACATTTCTGTTCTAAATAAAATTAATTTCAAGAAAAATTATTTTGCCTACAAGATGTATACATAAAAACTATTTTTGTATGTGTCTAAATCTATTATATTCCTTATTTTATTGGAAATATTTTATTTACGACGGCTAATAAAAATTTTGATCCGGTTAAAATATTTATTTGACTTCGTATATACAAGAAAAGTTTCCTACATTCTTTTTATTAAAGCTTTCCCAATAATTCTAACTTCGACAGTAAAAAGATGATCTGGTCACAATTCTTTAAATATGTTCATATACCATCACAATTTTAAAACATTTTTTTAGATACGTTCAAATAATCTTGTCGCTGTTAAAGTAATTTAAAATAAAACACAACACAGCAACACTATGCAGACAATTGATGACTTTAATATCTTTCAGCACCTCAAAATGTAAGTAATAAACTTCTAATAATGATTGTAACATTTTATTGCCCTTTATTGAATCGGTTACTATTTTCCTAATATTAATTTGAGTTATTAGTTCTTACTTATGCAGAAATCGTGTATATCTGGGCATATAAAATACGATTGCAAGAAAAAACCTAACCTAACGAAAAAATTTCCACACTTATTCTGTGATTGTTTGTTAAATTTTGACAGATTGTTAAAATATTAATTTTAGCCGACTGATAAAAATATTTTTAGATTTTTGTATTCTGTAGTGTCAAATTTTATCGGAATTGTTATCTGTTACATTTTAAGAGACCCGCTAATTCAGTTGTATGAAGCCTTTATTAGCATTTTACACATATCTGTGGTCTGTGATAAGTTGTTATAATCAGTGGCCCCATCAGATATGGCAGGTAGCAGATATGAATAAAGTTAATCACGTGTTGCGTTTAAGGCTAGAAATTTTGTCAGTTCTATGTCAGGATTATAGAAAGAACGTAATAGTGTATAATTTTGTCATAAGAGTTAAGGGGAAGAGGGTAATACTGGACAAAGGGGGTTATTGTAGACGAAAGCATTATTTTTTATATACACACACATTTGAAGACTGACCATTCAAAACAGGACATGTCCATATAAGCTAAAATTGAATAAACCGCAAAAAACTGTTTATAGATAGACCCCTAATGATAAAAAAAAGAAATTCCAGTGAAAAGCAAGTGCAAATCCATGAACTTGATGCCATTATTTTTGAAAAAAATGCATTTTTAATTAAGAAAATAAATAAGAAAACTAATTGGACATGTCTCGTTTTGCACGGAAACTGTAGACATGTCCTGTTTTGTTTGAATTTTTTTATTGGATTTTGTCTTATTTTGTTCGTTTGTTACAACATGGTGGTTAGTAAAAACTTTATTGTCAAAATTCTTTAAAACAACAAATAAAAAACCGAAATTTAAATATGTAGGGAGTGATCTTCTTCAAGGCAGTCGCAGACATCGACTTCTTCTGCGGGCACTCCATCAACTAGTTCGAGGTCTGGTTGCACTTCTTCACAAAGAATTTTTTTGTAGAAGCCAAGTTCAGGAGGATCTTGCCATACCACACCATCGTTGTTGAACTGCTTCTCCAGGAGGGTCTTCACGTTTTGCTTCTTTTTCTGCCGAAATAATATTTCCCAATGGAATAGGTTGTAACATGCTTCTTGCTTCACTACGACCTCTCTTTACCAATGATGAATAGTTCTGAAGTGGATCTTCAAAGCGAAAAAATTCGGAACCTTTGAACTTCACCGTCGTTCAATCTTTTACATGGAATTTCTTAAGAGAAATCTTCTTTAAATCTTTAATTCCACTTATTTTATTGTAGGTTTCCAGAAAACTTTTTGTGTCATATAACTGCCATTCATCTCCCAGTTTTTTTACAGTACCAACATTCTCGTAGTAACAGTTATATTCTTCAGGTGTAAGAATGACGTTATGTGTTTTTAGTATTTTTTCGGCTCTGCCAAATACACGATCCGCCGGCAAATAGGAATGCCCCCTTACAGGGAATGTTACTATTATCACCTTGACGTTATCAGGTGATTCTGTTCTGAGCCATTAAGTCAAAAGATGTACAATGTGGGCATTTTTGTTTTGGCCTGCGCAGCCGTCACAAAACAATCTAATAAGCTCTATATTTTCGTAATCGAGAGATCTGAGTTGGGCCAATAGAGCCGAGCCAATTTCTGTGGATCCGCGACTGGCTTTATTCTCCGTCCACGTATAGAAAACGGGATTTTTTTGATTTTACATCTACACAGCAGAAGGTATAAAAACTTATCTGGCGTAAATAAAAAGCATCTTGTATGGGAGTTTTAGGCAAAGGGTGAATTTGTTGAAGATCAAAGCAATATGATAGGCTCCCGTGTGGCTTTTCTCTCAACAACTTGTAGAACTCATTCGCACGTATCTTATGAATTCGGAGTTTTGTCATTAGAGTAGCTTTATTTCCTGTCTTCTGCTTTATGGCATTTTTGAGGTTGATGCATGTGCCACAAACATCAGAAGCAGGTAATGAGAACCCGATGTTAAATTCCTCCAGAAAAATTCTGTTAAACATTGATTTTGAACATGGCAAGTTGGCTGGATTACTCTGATTATGCATGGTCCATAATTTTTGTACATTTAAATCTGATGACACATACACCCTGCACGACCTGCTTCTATTATAATGGCTCTCACATGCTGGAAGTTCTTTTAAGAAACTTCGAATTTTTTCCTTCTTATCGGAGTTCTTTTGTTTGTATCTGTCACCTCCTCTACGTTCTTTTGGAATTTCACCATCTTTAATTTTTTTTAAAATGTATGTTATTCTAGCTTTTGTTATGCCAGAGGCAGAAATTATGAACTTTTTGCAAACTGGAAGGGTATTTTTTTATCATTTTGACCCCTATGAACTTTAAAATAATAATAACCGTGTACACTTTTCGGCTTTACATTATTTTGAGTTACACCATCTTTAGGTCTCTTTCTTTTAGGATCACATGCAGTAATGTAAAGGCATAATCTTTGATCTTGTGTGGTTTTATTCGGTTTACTATAAAACGCCTCTCTAGCTTTTTGTATGTCCCTCTTCTTTACCAAACTGCACTTAAATGTCGGACTGTTATGATTACAAGGACGTACAAAGTGTTTAAGACTAGGATCAGGATCAGAATACCTACAGAAAAATATATCATTAACTACTTTCAACTACTACTTAAAACTAGTTTGGACTACCTTTCTTTTTAATCCTCTCACGTTTATTCATAGCTGATTTCTTCTTCCTGGACCCCGAGTTAATAGCGCCGACTGTTGTCTTCATTTTTTTCACTGACACAACAAAGTAATATGCGACAATCACAACACAAACACTGAGCAATACATGCGACTGTCACTTGTTATTTTTATAGGTTATGTGAATGCTGGTAACTGGCCGATAATAAAGTTATGATACAACAAAAATTTTAAATTCGAATTTGCAATGTATATGTCTGTTTTTGTTGTGGGTTTTAAAAGGGAAATAGAAATGTATAGTGAATATGTCTATTTTTGAATGGAAATTAATTTTTCATTTGCGACGAGGGATATGTCCTTTTTTGTCTGAAAACCTCCATTTTATATATTTTTTAGTATGGGATATGTCCTGTTTTGAGTTATTCTAGAAGCAGAAACAGACATAAGCCTACGGAAAGAACCTAAAAAGTGAATAAACTGAATTTTCATAAAAATGGACATGTCCTGTTTTGAATGGTCACTCCTCATTTATTTCCATTATTTGAAACTGTAAGTGTATATAGTATTATTTAAGCTATTTCGATTTATATAAACTTAAAATTCTTAAATTTTTTACTATTAATTTAAACAAAAATACTTATATATTTTTTTAATTTAGCACATCCACTACCCAGAGGGTAACATGCATGCAACTAATATAACATATAATTGGTTACACTTTAAGGTTGTTGTGGACATGTTGCAGATGTCTGCAATTGAATCGGTTATTTTTTAAACACCAATTTTTTGGAAATCCAAAAACCTCCAACAGCCAGTGACTTGGAATATTTAAGCGCTATATTGCTTATGACAGACATCGAGTGGACTTTATAGATTATGCTGACGTACGGTATTTTAGCATCAATTGATGAAAAAGACCTACTTGACAAACTCCCGCATTTAACTCATTTTGACCTAAAATTGACTTAGGGCATTTACAAAATGATTGATTCAATTAGAATCATCCTAATTTCACTAAAAAATTCTTTCATTTAGTCAAGATACTAAATGACAAAAGTTATCTAATTTCAAAATCACCTGTAAATTCAGAAGACCCAATAAAATATATCAAAAGGCGTTTTTGTATAAATAAAATTATTTTCTGATAGCCTGCGGCATATCAATAACTCCATATAATCTTCTGGTTCTTAGATTACTTGCTTTCTGCTTGGACCATGCCTTTCTTCTAATGTTTGTAGCATAGATACATTAAGGTTTTCTTTATGTTATCGATTCAGTTTCTACAATTTTCACACATCATATGCTTCTTCTGGAAAATTGTAAAAGTCAACTGGGAACATCACTGTCGATCTGAATCCAAACACTAAATATTTTGGTTTAAAAGCCTCCTACTATATTACTTTTATACATTTAGAGAAATGTTTAACTTCTTGGAGAGCTAATTCTAACTTATTTGTATCGTATAATATTCGTTTAAAGATAAATTTTTTTTTAACCACTTAATCCCAACTTTTTCCGATGTGTCCATTATTAGATGCAATCTCAATATTTTCAAACATATTGTTACGCCACTGGACTGTGTAGACTGGTTAGATTAGGCTGGAATAGTACACGAACGGCCGGGAATATTCTGGAGTGCTCTAGACTGGGTCAATGGATGTATAAATAAGACGCACGGTGGGCCAAGATTTAATCTTAAGTTGAACGTGAACGAGTAAAGAAGCAATAAGAAAGAGACTTATAAGTGTTCTAGTGTGATTATAGTTAAGACAGTAATTAATCTATTGTTATTAATTGTTAATTAGTAAATAAAGTAGTGAATAAGTGTTACCTGGACTTTCAATCAACGAATCTACGAGCAGAGGTGTTTGTGTGGATAGCAAACACGTAACAATTTGGTGTCGGAAGTGGATTGGAAGGGGAAATTTCTGGAATATTCGAAAACATTCTACAGTGTTCTTCTCAGGAATTAGGGGTGACACGAAGAATTAAACTACTGGACAGTGTTTGGAGGACTATTTCTGGACCGAATAGTGATTTTAAAGTGGATTTTCGAGAAATTTCCAGAACATTCGATTTAGAAATTGTTGCAAATACGCGAGTGCCGCTAGTAATAACGTGTTGTAGACTGAGAAAAAGTGCTACTAGTGCAATTTCGGGAAAATTCTAGAACCTTCTATTTGGAAACTACAGGAGATACGTGAATTGTGTCGACGGGAACGTGTTGTAGACTTAAAAACAAGACTATAAGTGACTTTTAGTGACAGTTCTAGAATATTCGATTTGGAAACCACAGGAGATACATAAACTGTGTTAACGGGAACGTGTTATAGACTCAAAACAAGACTTATTAGTGACATTTCGTGAAAATTCTCGAACATTCCATTGCACAATTAGTGGAGAGAAGTGAATTTTGTCAACACAAAAGAATTATAGACTCTAAATAAGACTTTCTAGTGCTGTTTCGAGATTTTTCTGGAACATTCCACTATTAAAATAGACGTGATAGCAACATTTTACGGACTTTATAGTGTAATAAACTTTATTCTGATATTGATTTACGTGTCGTGAGTTAATGTCAACAACAAGAAGTATGGCGGAGAAGCAAACACAGGACATGCTTGCAGCATTGTTACAACGGATGGAAGAACAAGAAAGAAAAAGACAGGAAGAAAATGATGACTTAAGAAAGATTATGGAAGATCAAGAAAGAAAAAGACAGGAAGAAAAGGAAGAACAAGAGAGAAGACGACAAGAAGAAAAGGAAGAACAAAGGAAAATTATGGAAGATCAAGAAAGAAAAAGACAGGAAGAAATGGAAGAACAAGAGAGAAGACGACAAGAAGAAAAAGAAGAACAAGAGAGAAGACGCCAGGAAGAAAAAGAAGACTTAAGAAAAATGATGGAGGGCCTGGAAATAAGACGATTGGAGGAAAACGAAGATATAAAAAGAAGCCTAGAGGAACAGCAGGCAGCCATTTTCTCTCTCACTGAAAAATTTAAAGTCGATGTTATAGAAAAAGTCGGTGAAGTTAAAGAAAAAGTCGGTCAAGTTGAGGGAAAAGTCGGTCAAGTTGAGGGAAAAGTCAGTGTTGTTGAAGGAGAAGTAGCCCGGCTCAAGCAACAATTAAGGGAGAGGAGTGGCCAATTGGTACTGTCGTCTGGTACTAGGTTACAACCACCTTCCTTCGACGGTCAAAGTTCATGGTCAACATATAAGAGACAATTTGAGGCAGCTGCACGTTCAAATAACTGGAACGATGAGGAAAAAGCAACAGCATTGGTATTAGCACTAAGGGGCCAAGCATTAGACCTGCTCCAAACAATTCCTACCGCACAGCAACAAAACTTTAGCATTTTGGAGGCAGCGTTAGAACTAAGATATGGCGACCAACATCTCGCCCAAGTATATCAGGCTCAGCTCAAATCACGCAGACAACGAGGTGGAGAAAGCCTCCAGGAGTTCGAAGCTGCGGTAGAAAGATTAGCCCATCTAGCCTATCCTGATGCACCAATGGAATTTCAACAACAGTTAGCAGTTGGTACATTTATTGATGGAGTAAGAGACCAGGAAGTCAGGCGAATTCTTAAGTTGGCCAGGCATAAGCTTAGTAGTGAGGCTTTAGTACATGCACTAGAGATTGTGGCTGCCTATAAGGATACCACACAATCAAATCAGAGAGTACGAACTGTGAGTGTGGAGGAAGAGAAGCCAGACAACACAACACAAAACCTGATATCTGATCTACACAAGATGATAACCCAACTATTGACAAAATCCAACTCCCAGCAGAGACAATACCAACAACAAGGTAGTGGGAGACCGAATGGAGGCATCCGCTGTTATAGGTGTGGCAAAGTGGGCCATATCAAGAGAAACTGTCGTCAACGCAGCCCGGAAAGGGTAAATGCTACTGTGGTTGAGGAGCCACAGGAAAACTGAAGATGGCTGGCAATTTGGGGGCTGCGCTGGCCAAGAAATGTTGTGACCCCCGAGAAATAAAAGTTTCCCAACTTCGGAGAGTTCAAAGTAGTCTGTTGTTGGAGGGTTATGTAAATAAGAAGAAATGTGTGTTCACAATCGACACAGGAGCTACGTCATCAATAGTACGGGCAGGATTCATAACGGATTTCAAAGTAAATAAAGAACAGAATGGATTAGTCATCCGAACAGCTACGGGAGATAGGGCGGCGGTTCATGGGGAAGTCGACATGAAGCTGCAGATTGGCCGCTTATGTTTTAAACATCAAGTTATCGTAGCTGACATTACAGATGACTTCATTTTAGGATTAGACGTTATGGAAAAATATGGATTTGTACTTGACGTTGGAGAACGAGTTCTCAGGATTGGAAATGAAGAAATTATTCTTTCAACGGCTGATGAAAAATTCCATAATATTAGGCTACTAACTTCGAGGACCATAAAAATTCCTGCAAGAACAGAGAAAGTAATTGAGGCAGTCCTGGAGGACTGTGGGATACCGCTTTGGCCTCGTTGAGAAGGATGACTCAATTAAAATGACAGATGATGTGATCCTGGCAAGGACTTTAACACAGACTACAGATAAGATACCGATTAGAATGGTTAACCTAAATTCACACGCAGTGACATTCAAAGAAGGCGAAGCAATTGGCATCTACGAACCAGTCACATGGATTGCGAGATGTGAAGAACAAATCATTGGAGCTTCGTCTACAGATATGGACCAAGAAGTTGTAAAGATGTTAAATGCCCAGTTAAAACATTTAACTCCAGATCAACATAGAGAAGCTTTAAAATTTTTGAAGAAAGAAAGTACAGTATTTGCAAAGGACACAGAAGCTCTTACAAAGACCAACATAGTGCAACATCGGATAAATACTGGTGAATCAGCTCCTATTCGTCAACCACCTAGGAGGCTCCCATTAGCAAAACAAGAAGAGGCTGCTGCAATGGTACAGAAGATGCTTAAAGACGGAGTTATTGAGGAATCAACCAGTCCTTGGTCGTCGCCAGTAGTTTTGGTTGCTAAGAAAGATGGAACTTTAAGATTCTGTGTCGACTATAGGAAGCTGAATGACGTCACTAGAAAAGACAGCTATCCGTTACCCCGAATTGATGACACACTAAGTATGCTGGCCGGTTCACAGTGGTTTTTCACTCTAGATCTTCGAAGTGGATATTGGCAAGTGGGAGTTCATCCAGATGACAAAGACAAGACAGCCTTTTCGACAGGAAGTTGCCTTTATCAATTCACTGTGATGCCTTTCGGCCTGTGCAATGCGCCAGCGACTTTTGAAAGACTGATGGAACTGGTACTACAAGGACTAACTTGGAAGACATGTCTAGTTTATCTTGATGATGTGATGGTTATGGGGCGGGATTTTAAGGAGCATTTGAAGAACCTTCAAGAAGTGTTTGGAAGAATTAAAATGCTCACCTGAAATTGAATCCTAAAAAGTGCCTAATGTTCCAGAAAGAGGTAAAATTCCTAGGACATGTCGTGTCTTCGGAGGGGATAAGAACAGATCCAGACAAGATTTCCTCAGTACGAGATTGGCCGAGGCCTTCAAATGTTCATGAAGTACGAAGCTTCCTTGGTCTATGCACTTATTACAGACGATTTGTGGAACGATTTGCTGATATTGCGAAGCCACTACACCGGCTTACAGAAGAGAAGGTTCAGTACCAATGGACACAAGAGTGCGAAACATCATTCAGAACACTAAAATCAGCACTGTGTTCGAGTCCAGTTCTTTCATTCCCAGAACGGAAAGGCCTCTACGTATTAGACACAGATGCCAGTAATTCTGGACTTGGATGTGTTCTTTCTCAAATTCAAAATGGACAGGAAAAAGTAATTGAGTACTTCCAGCACGACGTTGTCGAAGCCAGAACGTAACTATTGTGTGACACGGAAGGAACTATTGGCCATTGTCAAGTCCATAGACCATTTTCACAAGTACCTATATGGACAACATTTTAAAGTTCGGACCGACCATGCTGCATTAAAGTGGTTATTACAATTGAAGACTCCGGAAGGCCAACTAGCTCGCTGGATAGAAAAACTGCAGCAGTACGATTTTAAAATCGAACATCGTCCTGGAAAATCCCATAGAAATGCAGACGCTCTCTCCAGAAGACCCTGTCGGGAAGACTGCAAGCACTGCCACCGGGTGGAAAAACAACAAGGGATAATAATTGTAAACACCGTTAAAATTGATGTTCCTGACGATTGGACAAAAGAGACATTAAGAGAAGAGCAGTTAAAAGATCAAGAAACTGGTCCTATTCTGGAATGGAAAGAAAGAGGAGCCCGACCTGGCTGGAAGGACATTTCAGACAAGGCAGTGGGACTGAAGGTTTTGTGGGCACAATGGGATTCCCTTAGAGTAGAGGATGGACTGTTGAAAAGAGCTTGGGAAAGTCCAGATGGGAAGGAAATTTCTTTGAGATTGGTAATTCCCAGGTGTCGCATACCAAAAGTACTCCAGGAAGTGCATAGTGGAACATCTGGCGGACATTTTGGCATCAACAAAACTCTCACTAAAGTACGAGAACGATTCTACTGGGTGAACAGTCGCCAAGATGTGGAGGCTTGGTGCCGCAAATGTGAAGTTTGTGCGGCAAGTAAGGGACCACAGACAAGAAGTAAGGGTCAAATGAAACAATATAACGTAGGGGCTCCTTTTTGAGCGAATTGCGATCGACGTAGCTGGTCCATTCCCCGTGACGGATGATGGGAACAAATACATCTTAGTTGCCATGGACTATTTCAGTAAGTGGCCTGAAGCTTATGCCATACCCAACCAAGAAGCAGCCACTGTCGCTCAAGCTCTGGTAAATAATCTAGTATGTCGATTTGGCGTGCCCCTAGAATTGCATTCGGATCAAGGAAGAAACTTTGAATCAGGGGTGTTTCAGAAGATGTGTCGCTTACTGGGAATTCATAAGACAAGAACAACAGCCTTACATCCACAATCAGACGGAATGGTAGAGAGATATAATAAAACCATGGAGGAGCACCTATCTAAAGTGGTTGAGAAACATCAGAGAGATTGGGACCGTCACTTACCTCTTTTCCTTATGGCCTACAGGGCCTCCATTCATGAAACAACAAAACAGACGCCGGCACGCGTGATGTTTGGACGTGAGATTAGACTGCCATGTGACTTGGTATTTGGCACACCAGATGAGGAGCGACTTTCCATAAATGACTACGCCGATGAAGTAGGTGAACGGCTAAGGAATATTCATGAGCTGGTACGAGACCGAATTGCCATAGCAAGTGATCGCATGAAGGCTCGTTATGATCTTAAGGCAAATTCAGGAGGGTTCCAGGCTGGGGATTTGGTTTGGCTATATAACCCACAACGAAAGAAAGGCAGGTCCCCGAAGCTTCACCCACCCTGGGAAGGTCCTTACACTGTTGTCACCAGACTAAACGACGTTGTATATAGAATTCAGCAAAGTCCAAAATCCAAGATGAAGGTGGTGCATATAGAGAGACTAGCCAAGTATGCAGGGAACAATGAATTACCTGATCGGGACGTTCAGGCTTAAGGAGGGGGCAGTGTTACGCCACTGGACTGTGTAGACTGGTTAGATTAGGCTGGAATAGTACACGAACGGCCGGGAATATTCTGGAGTGCTCTAGACTGGGTCAATGGATGTATAAATAAGACGCACGGTGGGCCAAGATTTAATCTTAAGTTGAACGTGAACGAGTAAAGAAGCAATAAGAAAGAGACTTATAAGTGTTCTAGTGTGATTATAGTTAAGACAGTAATTAATCTATTGTTATTAATTGTTAATTAGTAAATAAAGTAGTGAATAAGTGTTACCTGGACTTTCAATCAACGAATCTACGAGCAGAGGTGTTTGTGTGGATAGCAAACACGTAACAATATCAAATATATGAAAGTAGTCCACTGTCCATTAAGTAGATGTGAAGATATGTTCTCTATTAAGTACAGAACTGCTTCATTTGACAATCGAAATAATTTTAAGAATGCCTAGTTAAGAAGGTCAAAGGCATTTGTTGTATCTCTCAAATGCCTATGACGGATCCGAGAGTTTTGGCTCCAAACATTTTAAAATTCAGATCTACTGGAGTCTGCAAAATCATATAATCTTGAAGTGCTTGTAGTTATTTTCAAGTATGTACATATGATTTTGCCGTGCCAAAAAGTTTTTTTTGTAGATTCTAGTAGACCCCTGATTAGCCAAATTACTCTCTACTATTTATGGACCGAATTTATAGATATAATACCAACAAGTACAAGGTACTGATATAGGTAGATATTAAATAATATTAGTCACAAGTTATAATTAAAAATAATTTTAGTATGCTACTTACATGTGTTCCCGTCTGTCTTGTTAACAGATATTATGCAATAATTTTTTTATCTTAACCTTACTTTTTCAGTTTTTATAGGTCTGTTAAAATTTTAAAAGTACTGGGTCTCGCTAAATTTAAACAGAGTTGATTAAAAATTTAACTAGTTTCTATTACATGTAGAGTGACAGAATAACACTGACAGTTAAAATAGTCCCGCTAAAATTTTAGCGGAAATCCGGTCTACTAAAATTTAACAGACACTTTTAGAATATATTTATATATAATCTCGAATTTAGGCATATATGTGTAAGCTTGACACAATAACAACACCAATTTATTATATTCACCTTTATTTTAATTTGGAAACTTCACATTAACCAACATGATCAGAATAACTATTTTCTAACGCACTCTCATGAATCAGTCTATATAATAATGCCAATACACTCTCCGTTGCCTCTTGTCACCCAAGCCAGAATATTGCTGACATTAACCTATTGAGCACGTTGAAAAAGGAAACAATATTAATTACCGTGTTGGGTGTTCTTCTATTTCTTACATATGGTTAAATGCCCTAATCTCTTAACCAGACAGTTAAAATTCAAAATTTAATACAATTCACTTATTCTTACGAAGACGCAGAAGGGCCAGGTAACGAACAAAATTTTTTTACTGTAATTTCCGACTTTAAACTCAGAATTTTACTAATTTCCGACTTTAAACTCGGAATTTTAATAATTTCCGACTTTGAACTTGGAATTTTATTATTTTCCGACTTTAAATTCGTAATTTTATTAATTTCCGCCTTTGCGCTCGGAATTTTATTAATTTCTGACTTTGAACTTGAATTTTATTAATTTCCGGCTTTAAACTCGGAATTTTATTATTTTCTTACTTTAAACTCAGAATTTTATTAATTTTCGACTTTAAACTCGGAATTTTACTAATTTCCGATTTCAAACAGAAAATTTAACTAAATCCCTACTTTAAAGTTGAGATTTTATTAATTTCGTAGTTAGAACTTGGATTTTTCTCATTTTCAGGTCTGCGATCTTGGCACCACAACGATCTGTGCTAATTGCGAAACTTATACCATCATTTAGCACCCACTGAATATGTAGAAAGAAGAGGTGCTAATTGTTTTAACAAAGTTCTTAATAATTCTTAATTTTAGTGCCAACTTCACACCAGCACTACAACCATCGGTGCTAATTGCGAAACATATGCCATTATTTAGCACCTATTTAGCACCCATTTAGCACCCTCCAAATATGCAAAAAAACAAAAGTGCTAATTGTTTTAACAAAGATATTAACTATTTTATAATTTTGGTGCCAACTCACACCAGCACTACAATCATCGGTGCTAATTAAGAAACTTATACCATTATTTAGCACCCACTAAGCGCCCTCTAAACATAAACAACAGTGGTGCTAATTAAAATTTACAAAAGTTATTAATATTTTTTAATTTTAGTGCTAATATCACACCACTCCTACAATCATCGGTGCCAATTGCGAAACTTTTATTATCTTTTGACATCCTCTGAATATGCAAAAAATAGAGGAGCTAATTGTTTTAACCAATTTATTAATAATTTTATAATTTTAGTGCCAACCTCACAAAAGCAATACAAACATCGGTGCTAATTGCAAAAGTTACACCATCATTTAGCACCCATTTAGCACCTTCTGAATATAAAAAATAGAAGTGTTAATTGTTCTAACCGTTAGTAAATATTTTTTAATTTTCGCGCAAACATCACACCAGCATTACAGTGATCATTACCAATTACGAAACATATCATCATTTAGCTGAAATCTGAATATCTGAATATGCAAAAAAAAACAGAGGTGCAAATTGTTTTAACAAAGTTAGTACAAATTTTATAATTTTAGTGTCAACTTTACCTCAGCACTACAACCATCATCGGTGTCATTGCGATTTTTATACCTTCCATCATTTAGCACCCATTTAGCATCCTCTAAATACTTAAAAAAACAGAGGTGTTAATTTGAGTAACAATTGTTTTAACAAAGTTATTAACAATTTTATAATTTTAGTGTCAACGTCACAGCAAAAGCCTTAACCATTGGTATTGATTGCAAAACATATACCATCTTTTAATACCTTATTACTGCCCTATACGTATAATAAAATCTCCTATCCAGTATCTAACTAGGAAATTAATAAAATTCCAACTTTAAAGTCGGAAATTAGTTAAATTCCGAGTTTAAAATAGGAAATTATTAAAATTCCGAGTTTAAAGTCAGAAATTAATAAAATTCTGAGTTCAAAGGCGAAAGTTAGTAAAATTCCAAGTTTAAAGTCGGAAACTAGTAAAATTCTGAGATTAAAGTCGTAAATTACAGAAAAAGATTTCATTCCTTACCTGACCCTTCTACGCTTTCGTATATTCTTCTTAAACAACTACAACGTTTATAATTTGTTAGAAAAGAATAGTAATCATATGAAATAATTAAAATAATAACAGCAAAGCTACTGACCGAAAGCAAATCGATTGAACATCGTTGCGCATTAGGTTGAACGCCTAAATGAAACTGAACTGAAATGAAATTATACACCACAAAATTTCTCTATACTTAATGAAGTTTTTGTTCATATGATTAACGTGTTCGTTCTACGGATTCAATCAAAAAACAAATTCTGTACTGTGTTACTAGTTTTCGTAGGCAGAATATTTATACGTTGCAAATTGTTTAATAAATGATACATAATCAATTTCTAAAAAAGGTTTGTAAAAAACAGGTATCTAATTACAAAATCTGATATATACATAATTCTTCAAAAACATATCTACTAATTATTGTAATAGTTATATTACATAAATTTGTCGAACGGAAATATTTATACTCCTACGCTTTTAGCCACTATTATCACTAGGAACATAGTTTTGAGTCCACGACTCATAAGATAAATAAAACCACATAACACCTAATCCTGGAGTGGGTTGAAATCTGTGATGTGAAGATAACACTGACGTAGTTTTCCATGAAACACCAAAACACTATATACTGCACTCCACGAGCGTTTCGCCAACCAAGTTAGCATCATCTGGAGATGATTAAAACTAAACTTATGCTAACAATATACCCTATTTATGACCTCCGTCATTATTCATACTGTTTTTACACTTTGCGATTTCCAAGCTTTCAAATGCATCCAGCTGTCTGATATTTGTTACATTCCTAATTAGTCTTAAATTGCTAATATCTATATTATGGTTGTTCCCAAACACATGTTGGGCAACACTAGACTTATCTGTTCTACCATATTTGAGATGGACCATATATTCTTTGAATCTAGTTTAAATTGATCGTCTAGTCTGTCCAACATACTTCTCATTACAGTCCTTACAGCTAATTATGAATCCCTGTCTTTTAGTTTGTTTAAATTTTGTCTTTTGGATTGCCTAAAAGTAGTTGTTTCCCGATGAATGAACCACTGTCATACCTACATCCTTAAAAATCTTACCAATACCATGGGTGAATCGAGGATCGAATAAAATCGATACAAATTTTGAATTTTCTCTCTCATTTTGAAAGGTCGAGGACTTTCGAAGGGACTCTTTAAATTTTCGTTTCCTAATTATTTTGTCAATTAAACTTACAGAATGTCCATTACTTGCAGCTATATCCTCAATCAATGCCTTTTCTTTTTTCAAACCTCTCCTTATTGGTTGGCGAAATGTCAGTCGAGTGCAGTATATATTGTTTTGGTATTTCGTGGAAAACTACGCCAGTGATAACAACTAATCATACTAATTTTATAACTTAAAATTTATTTCTTCAATTTGTTTTATTTATGCCATAAAACCTAACCGCTGACAATCAATAAAATTATATAGAATAATCAAAACGTAAGTAAGGTATCTTTTCATTCTGTTGGTTAATAGTATACTGCAAAATTATCTCAAACAGATTCAATGATCGATATAAAACTTAGAACACTTATTGTACTGTTCATAAGTAATATTCAGCAGCTATTTTAATAATTCAGATATACTGAGTCTCTTAGTTTTCGAGCCCATCTAATATTTAAATATATCTCAATATCTTTTATAATACGCCACTGGTTATTTTTTATTTTGATTTTTTATTCATTTTGAAGAGCTAATCAGTTTGGAAACTTTTTGAGAAATAGTTAAAAAAAGAAACTTAAAAAAAAATCATATTCTGAAACCAAACGATGTACGTTGCATGTTTAATAAAACTTTTTTTTTTTAAATAGGGTCCCTCGATGTTGACGTCTTGATACTAAAAAGTGGGATACCCTATATCGATATTTCCTCGCTAATAAGTTGTTCACAGTAGCCTGATTAAAAAGTTTACTAAACAATTTTAAAGAAAATATTTTGAGCGAAATATGCTGCCAGATTATCCGACTCATAAAAGTATTTTACAATTTAAGGATTTTCTATGGAATGCTTTGACAGGATATGTCTCCTATATACGGAATATATAAGTCGCTGTCAGTAACGCTGTTCTGTTCCTAAAAATTAAGAATACATTATTAATTTTGTTGTAGTCGTTGCCGAAAAATGGTTGTGTTATTAAATTTTTTTAAATATCTACTTAGTATTTTATTTTCACCAGGAATTAGCTCGGTCCGTCTACTTACAAACACATGAACTTCATACGCCGCATATTTAAAAAATGTGGACAGTTTTAGAGACGAAAATATCATATCTTAAATAGTTGAACTCGGTGTGAAATATTGAACTAAATTATAATTCAGCAACGAATCGGGTCTCATTTTTAGAAAATACAATACTCACTTTATAATATCAATAAATCAAATTTTCCGACAGAAATGTAAAATCATCACTGTGAATCGACACTCCTGCATAAAACGTCCACTTTTATATTATACAGTATGATTTACTAAGATAGGGCTGAAACTTAATATAAAATAAAAAAATAAAACACGTTTATTTTTCTTTTTGAAATTTTAAATTTTTACGGGGGGTCAATGATGAATTTTTAAAAATGTTTTTCGTACTTTCCCAGATTTAAACATAGAGTAATGGGAAATAGAGCACACGTAGCTGAGTTCAAAACACTCCTAAACTTACCCTTTAGTGTTAACTGATTATAAGATTCAGGGCGTTTTTGGTTTTTAACTAAAACTGTAGTCGGACATATTTTTAGAACGGCTTTAAATATTTGAATAAAGTTTGGTACATATATTGTACCTACTCGTTTAGTCCATTCAAAATCATTATTTAATTGGAAAAAATTTCAGGACCGGACTCAATTATTATAATGTTGCTCCCAGTGCCGATAACATCGCCCTATGTATCATTTTTTGGTAAGTATTAGTAAACACTTAAAAAGTCAAGGGATAAGTGTATAAAATAATGTGATAATATTTGATGGCATGTTGAAGATTATCCTCCAATGAATTTTCAAAAATATTTATTTACAAAATTTTAAATTCTATAAATTATGCAATCAGCTAATTCCACTATTTTATTAATTGTACTTAATTAAATACCCTATACTAATTAAGCATCTTAATTTTTTTTTTGGCAAGAAAACATATTTATTGAAAAATTAATGGTTCGTACATGGCTGGAATCGCTTAAAATTCCATGATTAAATAAATACATTTTATTTAAATTTGTTATTCATGTTATTTACGTCACTATTGAAATGAACTAATATGAAATTTTCGATATTTATTACTAAATTGGAAAACCTTTGAAAATGTCGTATGATTTTGTATACCGCGATTTGGAAAATCTGTACACAAAAATATTATCTTCTTAACCACAGAAGGATGAGGAAGGTTTAAAGTTTACTTTAATTTTCTTAGTCGTTGTAAGGTTAAAAAAAGAGAAACCCACAGTTCTATAAGCTTCAAAAAACAGTTCATGTATGTAACATATACTGTTTTTTGAAGCTTATAGAACTGTAGGTTTCTCTTTTTTAACCTTTACAAAATTAAAAATTTATTTTAACATTTTTGATATTACTTTTGGTCGCTTTGGTCGCGCTATTATATGTAACCACATGTCAAAGACAATACATACTGTTCCATTCAAAAACAACAAATAGGTTTAGTCCAACCAGGTGTACCAATCTCCAAATGTCACCAGTCACTACTTTCAGAGTGCTACCAACGTGGCTAAGTGACCTAAAACATCAACAGGCAAAGACAGAAAACAACTAACTACGATACAAAATGGTGATATACGTTGCCAAGTAAATCTAAAATTTACAATAACCGAAAGTTAGTTTAAATTAACACCTGAAATTATTACAATATCAAAGTAATATTAGATAAATTGCCAGCAAGGCACGATAAATTGATACTAATCAATATTAATAATGGCTGTTCCAAAGAACAACCAAGGTGCACTGACCACCAAAAAGCAAATTCGCCCAAGGCATAAATTAAGATAATTACGGTACAATATTATTATGAAAATTACCTCAAAGGTACTTTAAATCAATATAGCAACTTTTTAAATAATGATTAGCATTAAATCACAAGATAATACCAGGAAACATATAAATTTTACCAGACCGCAGAATTATAGATGGTTTCAATCTGAACGCTACACTAGTAAGAAGAAGGAAGCCTCGTTCTGTCTTCCTACCTAAACTCGGTTATAGTTTGGAAAGAGACAGACATTTGAGAGTAGAGTATGAACAATAAAGATAGATAGATATATAGTGCAAAAATCTGCAAAACCGACTGTTCCAGTAGAAATCAGTGGCGCCATCTGGACTAGACTAGCAGAAACTTAATTCCTCGCAGAACACAACAAACTGGAATGAAATAGCTTGCAATTTCGTTACACTTGCAAATACAAGAAATAATTCCGTAAAGAACTGAAGAAAATATTTTCAAAGAATTCTGGGACTTGGGTGATTATCAGAAATAAATTTTTATTATAGCACTTTTAAAAAAAAAAAAGGGTATGCCCAAAAAAATTAAAGAAGTTTGTATTTTCTCGAAAATATAGTGTGAATTATTTTGTGAAAATCAATGGGGTTGATGCACAAAGTAAATAAGAATTCCTTCTGTTCCTGGCCTGCAGAACTCCAGGAAAATAATTCAGTTATTACTGAGACAAATAGATCACGGGGTATCAACTCCAAAATTAGATCAGCGAGAAGAATACAAGAATCGTCCAAATAAAGTTTATGAGGAAGCATGTCAGTCAGTTGGAAATAACATTCCCAATTATACTAGCCACTACAGTCGCACGGAAAATCCATGAAAGGTATAGACCACTACATGCAGATGCAAAGTTTATATCAGGATTATTATAAGCCCTGGTGTCAAGAACGGAATATTTTGCTAGTTAAGGCAAGATAAATATAGGCGTATATAAAAATTCAAGATAATAAGGAGAATGAAGAAACTTGCAAGAAACTTCATTTCGAGTTAAAGTTGCGTACCCAGGCAATGCAAGACAGCATGAAAAATAAAATAATGTGTCAAACAATAATACTTGCATTATATCGTTTGATACAGCAAGCTCTTCAGTGAAAAATGTTAAAATAGTGCCTGCATTTTATTTGAGAGGAGCCTAGGTTCATAACTTGGGTAACATAATTGTGTAACTGATACTGGTTTTATGTATATGTAATGAGAAAATGTCGTGAGACGAGGAAACGATAAAATTGCGAGTATTATCTATAATCATTTTAAAGATAACAAACCGTCTCGAAATCATCTCAATATTTACACTGATCTGCACCGGGCAAAACAACAACTAGGTGCTAATATGTCTCTGGCAACAACTGATTAAAGAAGGTATATTCACATCAGTAAAATATCGATTTTTTGGTAGTAGGGCATACACAACCTACAACTGATAGGGACTTCGCAATCATAGGGATGTATAAAGAAAATGCTATCTACGATCCTGAAGACTAGTATTCTGTTATGAAGAAGTGCAAACCAAAAAGCCATTTAATGTAAGGGTGATGACACGGGAACTGATTTTTTTGTTTAAGTTTCTAGAAGGCACCATTACAAAAAAAAACTTACGTATAATAGGGAGAATGTCTCCTTCAGCAAAATCTGCTGTTTTGGATTTGAGGAAGATAACCTTAATATAATGAAAATTAAACATGTTCTAAATGAATCTTTAAAAAATACAAACATATGTAGGAAACAAGGGTTCGAGGCGACCGAGGAGGCGACTTATGCCAGAATATTTTATACCAAAATAAATGAAACCAGTTCCACTGAATAAAAAATCTAGCCCAAAAAAAAATTAAAGAAGTTTGTATTTTCTCGAAAATATAGTGTGAATTATTTTGTGAAAATCAATGGGGTTGATGCACAAAGTAAATAAGAATTCCTTCTGTTCCTGGCCTGCAGAACTCCAGGAAAATAATTCAGTTATTACTGAGACAAATAGATCACGGGGTATCAACTCCAAAATTAGATCAGCGAGAAGAATACAAGAATCGTCCAAATAAAGTTTATGAGGAAGCATGTCAGTCAGTTGGAAATAACATTCCCAATTATACTAGCCACTACAGTCGCACGGAAAATCCATGAAAGGTATAGACCACTACATGCAGATGCAAAGTTTATATCAGGATTATTATAAGCCCTGGTGTCAAGAACGGAATATTTTGCTAGTTAAGGCAAGATAAATATAGGCGTATATAAAAATTCAAGATAATAAGGAGAATGAAGAAACTTGCAAGAAACTTCATTTTCGAGTTAAAGTTGCGTACCCAGGCAATGCAAGACAGCATGAAAAATAAAATAATGTGTCAAACAATAATACTTGCATTATATCGTTTGATACAGCAAGCTCTTCAGTGAAAAATGTTAAAATAGTGCCTGCATTTTATTTGAGAGGAGCCTAGGTTCATAACTTGGGTAACATAATTGTGTAACTGATACTGGTTTTATGTATATGTAATGAGAAAATGTCGTGAGACGAGGAAACGATAAAATTGCGAGTATTATCTATAATCATTTTAAAGATAACAAACCGTCTCGAAAT
Source organism: Rhamnusium bicolor (assembly GCA_029963845.1). Lineage (NCBI taxonomy): Eukaryota > Metazoa > Arthropoda > Insecta > Coleoptera > Cerambycidae > Rhamnusium > Rhamnusium bicolor. The sequence continues at coordinate 55,167 of JANEYF010003926.1, forward strand.
CATCTCAATATTTACACTGATCTGCACCGGGCAAAACAACAACTAGGTGCTAATATGTCTCTGGCAACAACTGATTAAAGAAGGTATATTCACATCAGTAAAATATCGATTTTTGGTAGTAGGGCATACACAACCTACAACTGATAGGGACTTCGCAATCATAGGGATGTATAAAGAAAATGCTATCTACGATCCTGAAGACTAGTATTCTGTTATGAAGAAGTGCAAACCAAAAAGCCATTTAATGTAAGGGTGATGACACGGGAACTGATTTTTTTGTTTAAGTTTCTAGAAGGCACCATTACAAAAAAAAACTTACGTATAATAGGGAGAATGTCTCCTTCAGCAAAATCTGCTGTTTTGGATTTGAGGAAGATAACCTTAATATAATGAAAATTAAACATGTTCTAAATGAATCTTTAAAAAAATACAAACATATGTAGGAAACAAGGGTTCGAGGCGACCGAGGAGGCGACTTATGCCAGAATATTTTATACCAAAATAAATGAAACCAGTTCCACTGAATAAAAAATCTAGCACTTCTCCTGCCTTCCCTACCACAAGTAACGCACCAATATTATGAACAGACTGGTGTCAAAGCGATTCTCCAAAATGATATTATAGAGAGGATGGAAATATCGAAATTTTTTTCGAAAAATGTTTATTATATGTCTATGCTATTTGGACGTGTCGAGGTAAGTACTGATCTTAATGATTTCAGTAAATATAAAATTCAGATAATTTGCCACATCTGAAAAAAAAATTTTAATCATTAATTACTCAAAACTTTATTATTGTGGCTTAGTTCTTTTTCAAGCCAAGGGCTTCAATTATGCAAATCCTAACTGTGCAGTTCATTTAAAAAATGTAGATTGTAATAATATCTTAAAAACAATGGAAGGTAGAAAATGTTGGATGCAATCACAGAAATCTTTGTAAAAAAATTGAAGAGGACATAAAAAATTTTTAAAACTTTCTACCTAAACGCTGTAAAATGTAAAAAATTTAAATAACACGAAAACGAAAACTGATAGTTAAAATCTGATTTCACCATTGAATTTGTATCGAAAAAGTAAACTATTATTGATTTGCCATCGGTTTTGTTGTAGGGCCACTCCTTAGACCCGAAAACCCCAAATCCCACTGAATTTGTTCCACCCTGTACAGTATAAAATTGCCAATAGAATGAAATTTTCTCATCTAGATGGTAAAGGTCTATATTTCTCTTAGCATTCTTGTTAATCATCACAGAAAAAAATCTGTATCTAAATATTTTTTCTCCCACACTGAAAAAGAATATACAATTTTAAGATATATATTATGCACTAACACACTATTACTTTTAAGTTAATATTACTGTCATTTTCTTTAAATATAATGACATGTTAAGGAGATCGTAGGCACGCCTATGTAGTTTTTACCCCTGTTTAGTGCAGAAGTCTGACACATGTGATCAAGATTTAATTAGTGGTTTCAGTTACACTTTTTGCCTGATATTGATCGTGAACATTCAAAGCTTCAAAGTCACTACTTATCGGTAATTGACATAAGCACTTTAGCTTTTACGCTTAATTGCACTTAATTTATATACGCGACAGCAACGGGGCATGTATTTTGAGGCACATTTTTTTGCGGTCATCAGTTTTAGTTAACAGAAGAGTTTCCGAAACACGAGTGTAATCTTCAGCATCATTAATTTCTATACTTAGAAAAGTTGTTTGTTTATATTTCTTAATTTAACTGTGGATATCAAACCATAGTTTTAAGAACATCATATAAAATTCTGAGACAAAAAGAGAGCCAGAAATTTGTTTTTATTTTCATCACACAGAAATAACGGTCCCTCAAAAATCGATATTATAAACTATACATTTTGATGTATGTTTCTTTAACACATCTGTTGTCACAGCTGCCATTGTTGGTGATTTTGGTCCTATTTAATACAGTTATAGCTATTTACTCGGGACCGAAAGTTGATGGTCCAATTCCATCCTGAAGCAGATTAGAATTTCAATCTGTAATTTGTTTCGGACTAAGATAGGGGGGAATTGTGGTCGAACTCCACAATATTCATATTTCTTTGTCTAATACTATATACTAGGATTGTCAGGGGTTTCATTACAAAAACACCTAATGCCAATTATAAATATAAAGATTTGTGTAGCTCATCAAGAAAACTTTATATTATGGCATAAAAACTGATACAAAACCCTTTTGCCAGTCAACACAATATATAGGGTAAACGCCAACTTATCTGTGTAATTTTAGGAGGGGTTCCTGTTGATATTAGTAACACGAATTGCGAAAAAAATAAAAAAGAAAGTTGAGAAACTGATCTACCTTACCTAAAACACTGTTAAACTTTTGTGGACCGCTGCATTGCTCATCTGACCCACTTATAACGTGAACATCATGCTTTGTTTATCTAAGTTAAATTGCAAAGATACAAAAAACATCAGAAAATCACCGACAAGTTATCCTAATCCAGTTTTTTAGTTCAAATGATAAACCATTTAAAAAAACTTCACAAAAAGCGTGCAAGCGGCTATTCGGCGGGCTTTGATATTCGACCACGTACGAATATGGAGGCAGAGGCGTATTCAGGACTCACGTTTCACAATATCAATTATTTTCATTATCAATTTACAAAACTTATTTTAATTTAATTAGTTTCATAACTTATTAACACTTGACAACTTTTTAAATTTATTTGGTAGTCACAAGAGTGACCATATTACAGTAAGTGTTCAAAATTGTCACCACCAACCTGCACACACAGTTGAGCACTTTTTGTCCAATTTTTACGTACATTCTCGAAAATTAAATGAAAAATAGTAACCTTTTCAATCACTAACAATAACGTAACTGAATGTTTGGCAAAAAGCTCCTGCAGTATAACTTCATCCCCTTCCTATTTAATTCGTCATAAGAAAATCACAAAGAAGCGTACGAAGCAGTAGGTTCACGGCGACAAAATGAACTGAACTTTACAAAAATGTATTAGATTTATTTACTAACAGGAAAAAAAATCCATAAATTCACTTCAGGTCGGCTCTGTTAGTGGACGGCAATCATTAATACGTCGGCATCGTTTGTGCGGCATTCCAAACGGTGCCGACTTTCATTTTCCTGGAGATCAATGTTCGGCGCGTTTGAAGGATTATGTTATAAAAAATACCATTCGAGATACCTAAGTGGCAAAAAGTAGCGAAATAATTATTGTAAAAAACAAGGTCAATGTCGTAGTCACCGAACCTATCTTAATTTCTTTTCTGTTAAGATAGGTCAGTTAATAGGATCTCAAAATTTTGAGTAATTTTATTAATTTTTTTCTCGGAAACTATAGCATATAGATTTTTTATTTTTTTTTATATATAAACTTACCATTTAGGAATCTACCATCTCTTAAATTTAATAAAATAAGTTAGAACTCACCCAGTATATGCAATAAAAAGTAAGTACTCGAAAAAACTGTTTTGAATACAGGCACAGACATTTCCCGTTACAAGACTATACATTACGAATAATTATTGTTGGCTCCAAAAATATTAATATATCTGCCTCCTACAAAAAAGTAAACTAAAACAGCATTGCCTTAGAGTCCATTCTTAAACTAACATATGGTTAAATAGTTTAAATCCGCTACGTGATTTAGTGATTATATTCGCATGTGGTTGGTAAGTTGAAAATAAAGTACTCTCTGTTTTTCAAACAAATACTATATTATCCAAATATATGATAATTATGGTAATTTGCAGCTGCAGCAAAGGTAAAAACACCTACATGTTAACTAATAAAAAATTATCATAGTTTTAAAAACTTTTTTGTAGATTGTAAAAATATACAACATCCTTATAATAATAATATACAAAACAATATTTTTGGATGAAGTATGTAAAGCTGCACCACTGCAATACACAAGCTCGACAGGCTACAAGCAGCTCCTGCGTGGTCTCAATCTTTATAATTTTCTCCATAACAAGCAAAACCGAATGTAAAGGCAAATACATCAAGTTTTTAAATTATCTAAATAGTTTACGAGATATCACGAGTTAAACAAAAGGAAGTGTTAAAAATTGTCGCTTCCAGAAAATCGCATTTAAATTTGTATGTCCTATATACGCTCATATATTTGGGAAAGATTGTTAATTATTTTCGTATACTTTTAATCATACTATTACAAAGTTCACCACAGAGTGGACAGGTATTCTAAGTCCAAAAACACACAGGATAGTTTTTTTTTTAAAAACAACCTTTACCAACCCTTGGTACCAAACGATTTTTGTAAAACGGAGCTGGTTCAATCCTTACGTAGGTGTATGATAAATCTTCACGGTCAAACCATTTGAAACACGATGTGCCCACGTGATGATAAGATAGCACTATTATTTTACTCTACTAGTTAAGCATGCTAGCCTATTAGGTAAAAGCTTATAGCTATCCAATAAGAATAAAGCTGATGTAATAGCCCAACATTCACATCAAACGTATAGTCCGGAGATTAATGTTACGGAGGCACAAGACGTCTTAGACAGACAAACACAATACATTCCCATCTACTCTCCTATCCCTCCCAGAAAAACAGCTAAGCTAATTTCAACCCCGATTAAAATTAAAAATATTTTAAAAGTACTTCCTAACCTAAAAGTTCCCGATGCAGACAATATTCCTAACCTCCTTTACAAAAAAACTTCCCAAAAAACTCCACAGTACAAATGACATACATAATAAATTCGATGATTCAGCTGCAATATTTTCCAACAGCGTGGAAAACAACTATTATTGTGCCCTTCCCGAATCTGGGTAAGGACCGTACTTTAGCAATCAGCTACAGGCTGATATCATTATTAAATTCACTTGAAAAAAATAGCTGAGAGAATAATACTGAAAAAATATTAATAAGATCAAAAACAAGAAAAGATTAATACTTAACATCCAATTCCTTTTCAGAAGAGGGCATAATACCACCCTGTCACTGTGTAAAGTGGTGCACGATGTAATCGACAACTTTAACAAAAAACAAAGTACTAAAATGTTACTTAGACATCGAAGAAGCACTGTTTGGTGTGGGCTCTCCTGCACAAACTTCAACAATTACCTAACTTACCAATACACTTTATTACACTAATAAAATTATATTTAGCAAATAGAAAGTTTGCTGTTAAAATAAACAATACTATCTCTGAAATATGTGAAACCGGGGCGGGCGTGCCGTAGGGCACGGTGCTCTCTCCTACACTGTTCAAATTATACCTTGCCGACCTCCCAACATATCCTCCTGACACAGATTATAATGTATGCAGACGACACGACTATTTACGTTAAATCTTTCTACGCTCAAACCGTAATAACAAAAGTTCGGTATCATCTAGACTAGTTACTTAACTATTACAAAGACTTGAAAATTACAATTAACGAGACAAAGACTGAGACAATAAAATTTACAAAAAGTTGCCACTTAAAATAAACGAAAAAATCATAGAAGAAAAAGAACGGTAATATACCTATGTTTAACCCTAAATCAGCGCACTTCATTTAAGCCGAATATAACCAAAACAATTAATAAAACTTACATGAGCCTACATAAGTTATATCCTCTAGTAAACAGACGACCTCATATAAATACCCAAAGCAAACTGTTACTGTACAAAACAACACTTAGACCAGTAATAACTTACAACTGCGTCACCTGGAGCCTGATGTTTGACAGCCAGTACGAATGTCTCTTAGGTAACGCAAAACAAACTACTGCGACTAATGACAACGCAAACAGATACATTACTAAAAACTAACTAAACAAAAATACAAATATCTCCTAATACGAGACTATATCACTGGAACCTCACAAAAATTCCTTAAAATCTCCAACCACCATTCCACCCTAACGCGAAACATCACAGATATAAGAATCCATCACCAATATACCCACAGATTAATCCACGAAAACCTACCCCTATACTAGAATCCCAACTAACACTGACACACATAACACACAAAATGACAGACACGTATCCCTAACACCAGGATGAAATTAAGAGTGTATTAGTAACAAAAAAAAGATTTCCTGCGTAATTCAGTAAATATTTTTAAAAAAACTGATGTATGGCTCATTAGACATATTTGCTCCAATTAGCGATATTATGATATAATAAATGAAATTTTAACTTTTTATTTTTTTTTTTTAAATATACAGACAATTTTTGAGAAATGTATAAATCCTAAAGTAGGAGGGAATTTTTGATATGAAGATGACACTGATGTAGTTTTCCACGAAGAGTGCAGTATATGGTGTTTTGGTGTTTCGTGGAAAACTACATCAGTGTTAAATTTATAAATGATCCTCGATTAATAAATAAATAATGTTCTTACGGTTTTTTGTCTGCCTCATTACAATAGTATAATTAAACAACTTTCATATTTAATTACTGTTATTTATGTATTTGATTACATTTCAATTTTTAGTTCATTGGCAATTTTTAGTTTCTTTCAAAGATTAAAAAATTATAGTTCAAATTTAAGAATTACTTAGGTTTCCACTTAAACAATATTTGTGTACGTTCAAAATTATTCTACTGAAATAATATGTTGATAATTTTTTTTGGGTATGATTTTATTTGACACTCGTTTTGGAATTTTGTCGTGTACCGAGCATTTGAGATATTCTTTTCATACGAAGTTTCTTTCTATTTTTTATTAGAGTCAACTAAAATACGTTACCGTGTAGTTAATTTACCTTCCATTGAAAGCATTTTCAATTCCAATAGGGCACAACACGGTAGTAAATAGAAGTGACTAACATCAATTTTCTTGAATACAGCACTTACAAGGGATTGTTTCGTAGACCGCAATTTATATGCTTTCAAACCTCCTCTCTGAAAATGTACATCCGCTGACATTGTTTGGGTTAATATTTTGGCGTATTTTAAGTGGAATTGGCAATCGTATAATTTGTTGCGGAGAACTTTTTCATACAATACCTTAGAACAAAAAGTATGCGGTGATTTATAAAATGTTCTATTTCTATAGACTTCAGCTATTTACATTTCAATGTCTTAATACATTGTAGTTAAGTTATAATTCACATTAAGCCTTAAATAAAAAAGTTCATGTTTAAAATGTTTTGGCTGTTGGAAATCATTAAATTACGCCTAAAAACTCCCACACACGAGGAAATCTTCAGGGACTAATTTGCAGGGACCCTGCAGAAGATTGCCTCGTGTGTAAATAAATTGTGACAACATACACACGAGGCAATCTGAAGGATCACTGCAATTGGTTGCTGCAGATTGCCTCATGTGTAGGAGTTTTAAGAATGAAATTTAACTTGGCCGTACAAAAATCGTTTGGTGTCAGGATGGGGTAGTGGTGGAAGAGGCAAAAAAAATATTTTACACATTTTTTTCTGCAGAAAATCCTACAATAGAACTATCAATTTTATATCATTATCGTTATTATAAATGTGCTTAAAAATTGATCTATCAAAGAAAATTCATAGATTTGTATGGGCGTACTGAGTGTTTGACGATGCTTTACTCAAAGCGTATATTACGTGAAATATATATTTAAAAACAAATTAGGTATCCTCTTCTTGGTAAAAGTTTAAAACAGAGTGAAATAAAAAATAATAATGCTGAAAATTTGTTGCTAATTATTATTTACTAACTTTTACGAAACTTATCACAGATAAAATAATATAACACAAACTTTCCAAATTTTCCCAAACCGTGAAATTTGGATTACAGAAAAGATAATATGCACATTATGTTCAGTGTGGCTGACTCAATAATGGGAAAATAATTGTTTAAAAATATATACTTATCTGTGATAAGTTTTATAAAAAGTTAGTAAATAATAATTAACAAAAAATTTTCAGCGTTATCATTTTTTCATTTCACTCTATACATATTTTTATTTTATATTTCACATTCTTTAAGTTAATTACAAAAATTCCTAAAATAAATAATATTCGCAATTTTACTGGCTTCCCAACGGTGCTTTTCGATTGAATTAGTGGTTATCGAGAAATTCGCAAAAAGCCAAAAACATAATGTGGGGTGCGTATGTTGATCCAATGTTAGTTCTCGCTCTGTGATTACATGTTTCATCTCTCTCTATAATGAATTTGAGGCATATAGTATTGTTGCGCTTTATTTATGAATAAAGAAGAATTATTTATTATGTGAGAACTGTTTATTTCGTTTTTCAAAGTTTCCTTAGTTCAATCTGGTACAGTCCTTCTTAATCGAATTGTGTAATGTACGCGTTTTAAAAGATGTCCATTTATTCACTTACTTTTAATGTGTGAAGTATTACAGGTATATGATGAATTATAATATGGAGAGTAAGTTAGAATTCAACTTTTTTATATTTATTTAACGTTGGTCTATTTCCCACCAAGGCCAATCACCGACGTCAGGAGACGGAGCTAATCCCAATCTGAAAATTTTACCGTACTTCTTCTTTGTCGAAGAGTAGCAATCTTTAACTTGTTTAACATCTTACAGACAAGAGACCGTCTGCTTTACATCCCTTCCGAAGTTATTTTATTTTAATGCCGACTGCAATAATTATGTAATTACTTTGTAACTTTTATCGAGAATTTTCGAGTAGTTGAAATTAAATTTAGAAACATACAAAACACTGCCCTAAATTCTTAAGGATATATAGTTTTATAAAGTTCGAATGGGTTGTGTCGCAAGAAGCCAATTGTGGTCCGTGGTATCCGATCGGGCGAATAACTGAACCAAAAATTTATAAACAAAAATGGAGTGAATTTTGTATATTTTTTTTTAAGTTCGACTAACTACACTAATTGAAGAAAAAGATACCTACCACAATACTTTCACATAAAACAAGATAATAAAAATCTATATTTTTGTGTTAAATAATTTAAAATATCACAAATTATACATTAAAAATTTTTATATTCGGTTGTCTTTCTTTTTATTGATAGATGAAGTTGATAGTTAATGTGTATAAGAAATTGAATTGCCAAAAATGGCAAAAATCTAAAATTTATATTTTCAGATACAGGCACAAGTAAACACATGGCTGAAATTAATGTTTTTCATTAGAAGAAATAAATATATGAGCTAACAGTTAAGAAAATGATAGTGACTTCACAACTTTTAATATAAAAAAAATGGCGATCAAAAAACAAATTTGAAATAAAAAAATTTCGATCAAAAAACAAAATACGTTTTAACTTATTCTAAAATAAAATGAAATGGTCATGAAGTTAAAAACTATTAAATGATTTATTACAGTAGTCATTTACGCACCAAGAGCACAAAGAGGCGTTTATAGTCCACGGCATGAAAATTAGAGCCTGAGGAGTTAGCTGATGGCCCTAACATGATAAGGGCCCATAAACGTTAATTATATCCGAGGTGAATACAAAATTTTATGTACGATCAGTCTTAATTAACATATAATACCTAATTATATGTCGGCTATCTTGCAAATATTCCATAAGGTCAATCTTTTATATTTTGACATTCCATAAAATAACAATGGTAGTGTCACACTGACAGAGGAGGAATTTGCTTTTGAATTTGTATTAAAAATAAATTCAAATAACCAAGCAATAACGTAAATAATGGTGGCCATATTTTAATTTTGTGGCAAGAATCGTTTCCAGAGATATACAATCCTTTTGTCGAACTATTTTGTGTTTTTCAAATGAATTGGAAATAGAAGAGGATGAAAATTTATTTTCCTGTACCCCACCAGACATTATTGGAGCGACAGAGGCTCCAACGTTGGACTTGTTGCCTCTGTGGTCGAGTGGTAGGGACACTTGCCTCTCACCCTGGTGTCCCGGATTCGATCCTCGGTCGAGGAGCTAGGATATTTTCTAAACCGGAAACTAATCCTAGCACACTTGGACATTGAGTGTCATTGTCTCTAAACGTGTAGCCTCTCCCGCACAAGGTACCTTGAGGGTACGTCAGGGATACAGGAGGTGTATTACCTGTGGTGTTTAATTTAATTAATTTAATTTAAAAGTGGGCTGTAAATTGCATTACAACCGGTGGGTTGTAAAGTAATACTTTAATTCTCAAACCATATACATAAAGTGACCAATTAAGACCGGTCGTAATTAAAAAGTATTTAAATTACTTAGGTAATAATTATTACACTGAATATGGACTTAAAATAGGCTTAAAAACTTATAATAAATGTTCAAACGAATGAAAATTTAAAGTCACACAGCCCCACAAAAAAAAAAATTGCTGACCTAGCAATGAGACGAGTATATCCTTACGTATTTTTGATCGCTGATTCCGAGTCCGGGGTCAAAAAAAGTCGTACACCCCCAAAAAGAAATTTTAGAGCCAAAAAACACCCCTGAATCGTTTTGTTTAATATTTTCGTGAAAAATTGAATGTATTACGATAAAAATAAAGGTGAATTGCAGCGTTCACCCTATCGGTATGAAACGCACCCCCATAGAGGGTGAGACCTACCCTCATCTGCCATCAAACAAATTGATAACGACAATGACTGAAAAACATCTAAAAATGTTTAAGTTTCGTTAGGTTTGCAATAAACTGACGTAGAATTCACGTAATACCCCAAAACTACCCCTATATCGTTATGAAAAACAACCCTTAACTTCAATTACAGAAAAAAGAAAGGAAGAAACATAAAATTTGATAACGATTTCATTATATGGATGTTCTTATTTGCAGAGATCCTTATGGCTAGGATATTAGCAGTCATTTGTCACCAATCTTAACACCATTTGGGTATAAAACGCATCCCTGAAGGGGGTGAGAAGTACTCTTACGTTGGTAGCTTTTAATTCTTCTTTTTTTAATCTTTTTTTTATGGTATCTTTTAACTTTATTTTCAAACAATCTTCTTACTGACTGTCGTTTGTGTTGTTCTTTCGTGTCTCTTTTCAGAGACCAACAGTTAGTCTGCTATCATATGTTCGTCCCATCTTCCTTGATATCGTTTTTCCATTTCATAACGATATAGGGGTAGTTTTGGGGTATTACATGAATTCTACGTCAGTTTAGTGCAAACCTAACGAAACTTAAACATTTTTAAATGTTTTTCAGTCATTGTCGTTATCAATTGGTTTGGTGGCAGATGAGGGTGGTTCTCACCCTCTATGGGGTGCGTTTCATACCGATAGGGTGAATGCTGTAATTTACCTTTATTTTTATCGTAATATATTCAATTATTCCCGAAAATATTAAACAAAACGATTGATTCAAATGATAACATCATTTTCAGAGCGTTATCTCATATATACCCTATTCAGGGAGTGTTTTTTTAGCTCTAAAATTTTTTTTTGGGGGTGTACGACTTTTTTTTGACCCCGGATTCGGAATCAGCGATCAAAAATACATAAGGATATACTCGTCTCGTTGCTAGGTCAGAATTTTTTTTTTGTGGGGCTGTGCAATTATCTCGACAATTTTTCCCTTCAACATGCCTTTTAATATATCAGCTTATGCAGAAAATCATCCCCTATACGAATCCATAAAAAAATATAAATTTCCAAAAAAAAAAATGCCGCTGACGTTATCGCTAAAAAATAAAATACAGTCAAAGAATGCCATTTATCAGAAAAGATGATTTTTTGAAAAACAAAGTTGAACTGTCCGAGGATTTCATGCAAAAACCTTCCTGGAAATTTTATTGAATTTGTCCCATATATTACCACCATACTGTAAACATAATATTTATAAAATGTCATGTTAACTAATATCTACTACGAAATTATCTGACATTAACTGCTATCGCATTTTTCATTATAGGATTATGCATATCACATAGTCCTAAAAGGAGTCGTTTAAAAATTCCATGTTTCAATATTTGTTATCTGCTTCGCGAAAGATGAAGGTATCTGTAACTGACATTTCCATAAAGTTGGGCCCGAGGCGAGTCTGTCGTCGACATTGCTAGAATGACAAATCCAAGCGATTGATCTCAGTCTAATTGCTCAAAAACATTGGCGTACTTGAGTCGGACAAAGCATTTTTTATTATATCTGTTTAATTAAAATTCATTATATTGTTTTTCTGGACATTTATAAAATTTTCTTTAGTGTTTATATGTTTTAAAATGTGAAGTAAAAATTAGTGTTCGAATATGTTTTTGTAAAGGTACCGCCGCTTCGGCTCAGTGATGTGAGGGAGAGTGAGACCCGGGTTTAAATCTGGGGCGTACCAAATGGATGTGGTAGGGTGGTTGTGGCAATTTGCTCGTGTCACACATTTTTCGATGAGATGTGGATTTTTTTTAGTTATAAGAAATACGTATATTTTACATTTTATGAAACTAAATAATCGTATTTTCTATTAATGAAAAAAAATACGCATCGGTATTGCTAGCAATTTTATATATTAGATCTGTATGGTATTTAGGATCAGTTTTCGTTTTTACTCTCCTATACCTAATATAAGGAAGTATAGTAATCGTGATTTTTTTCGATTCTGATAGATATATACGTTTTGAACCCTCATGAATCCATTCTGACTATTTTCCGATTAATGTCTGTCGGTGCGTCTGTGTGTGTGTGTGCGTGTGTGCGTGCGTGCGTGCGTGCGTGCGTGCGTGTGTGTATGTGTATGTGTGTGAATGTGTGTATATGTGTATGTGTGGATCCGCGATAACTCAAAAAATACTAATGGGTGATTTACCGAATTTAGCAGTTAAGATTTTCGACAACATTTTAGGTGACACATTAAATTTGGTGAATGTGGTACCAGCAAAGGAGACATAATGAATGAAAAAAGAAAAAAGGTACAATTTTGGGAAAAAAATAAAAATTGTTATTGCATTTCTCGACGAATTATAATGAAAAAACATAACTTTATGGAAGAAAATCTGTCGGCATGTCTGTAGTATCGCGATAGCAGCCACAGTTTTTGAGATAAAACTTTCAAATATGTTACACATGTTTTAAAGCCCAAAGACAATGGTAAATTCGGTGATGAGCAAAATTGGTCAGCTGAAAGGAGGTCCACGGGACCCAAACCTTTTTGTATTTGCCTTTACAAAAAAATATATTCTTGATGAAAGATTATAAATCAGTCTACAATATCAAGCCAATAAAATATATTTTCCAAGTACTCAAATAAAGCTGATGTAAACTAAAATATTTTATACATTTGGCCTCATAAAATAGGGTTAGGATAAATTTAACAGTTTGACATTTGAAAGGTTTAATTTAATTACAAAACTGTCAATTTCAATGAGAAGAAATTATTAAAATATATGACGTGAATTATTTATTGACAGTATCGAATGACGCTGATAATTAATTTTTTAAAAATTTTAATGAAACATTTCAAGGTACGCTATTAAAATTTAATTGAAGTAAGTGAATAATTAAATAGCATGATTTTTTAGATCAGGATAATATATACCAGTATAAGAAAGTTATTGCTAGCTACATCAGATATTTTAATATTACTAATAGAAACATTTTAACAACTATTATAGATTTAAGGTGGATACTTGGTGAAAACGCACTTTTAATGACGGCGCTAAAACATACCGAAAAGAAAACAACAGATTAATGAAATAAATATTCCAGCGATATAAACTGATTTAATGTTTTATGTTCAACATGAATAAATAAATTGTTTGTGTCTGACATAAATCAATTTAATTTCTATATACCCTGTTTCTTACCTGCACCTTTGTTTATTTAGTTTGTTTTTCAGTAAAAGAGCTGTTTCTATTAAATTAGGAACTTGTTAGAGGTGAATCTTATAAAACTTTATAGCAACAAGAGAACATGAGAGAAAAGATGAAGCAGGAGAGAATAACTTTTTATTTTCTGTTTTTTATTGGGTGTAAAATATGTATTTTTATTGAGAGTAATTATGAAGGTAAATGGTTAATGAAATATGTTATGTATTTGTTGGATTGATGTTTTCACGATTGGCAATAATATTTTGTCCGACTCCCTTAAAAGTAATAAATTATTTATATATATTTTAAGAGAATAATAATTATCATTTTTATTTTATTTAATTATATACCTACAGAGAGCTAATAGGGTATTAAATAATGGTAAAAATTTTGCAATTAGTAACGATGGCTGTGATGCTGGTATAAAGTTTGCAACAAAATTATAAAAATGTTAATAACTTTATTAAAACAATTAGTACCTCAGTTTTTTGACATATTCAGAGGGTGGTAAATATGTATTAAATTATGGTATGGGTTTTACAATTAGCACCGATAGTTGTGGTGCCAAGTACAGACACCTACTAAAACCATAATTTTCTTTATAATCTACAAAAAAAATAATTGAACATTATGGATTTTACTTATTAATATTCAGTAAAAATTAAAATTAAACGCAAATATTACGTCTACTACTGGACATTTAATATTTATTGACCAGTGACTGTCACGGATGTTTTATTGAATTTCATTGAACGTTAAACGGGTATCCATTGGATGGAGTTTGATATAAAATTAATGTTCATTGAACGTTGGAGTATTTATAGAAATGTTGTATTTATTGACATCTATATTTTCTAATTATAAATGACATGGTAAAGGAATAAACTGTTGACTAAAGAACGACTCTTTTATAAAATATCCCTGTATTATTGAGCTATATTCACATCAAAATGGAAAAATATAAATTGCTTTAACATTAAAATTGTGTACGACAATCTGTTTAGAGAAAATCTAATTTTATCGAAATGTTGATAAAATGAACCCCCTCATGAACACCAAGCAAGAGGTAGCACGTAATATTTAAAATTGGCTTTTAAAATTGTATCTACCTACAGAATTCAACGGAAGCATATGATATTGAATTCAACCTGTGAATAAAAAATTTCAGCCACTCTCAGCCCCTTTCCAAAGATATACGTCAGCGACATTGTTCACATTGTGCCAACATGTAAACAGGAAAAGGATCAGAACCTGGGGCGATCTAATGCATTACGTTGAAGCTTAAAAAGTGCCATTGAAATACTTTTTTATTAGCCTATATCAACTGATGTTTGATTTCCCTTCACGAAGTCAGATATTTTTGAATACCCTTAAATTTTAGTACAGTAAGGAATTTATGATATATCTATAACAGAAATCTTTTAGAAATAATCCTCAGATAAGACGAATATTGTTTTTAAAAAGCCAATTTTTGCAAAAAAAATCATATCCTCTTTCAACCTGCCCCCCTGCAGATCAACACCTTCGAAAATTTTAAATAGCACAAGAAGCTGAGTTATACCTGTTTGAAAGGTATTTTAATTATTTATACACTGGTTTTAAATTTTTTTTATTTGGTTAATCCTTTTCCGAAATAGTGTTTTAAAAATATTCTGGATCAAGATCAAGAATTTATTACGCCATAAGTTATCACACTGTATATCGCTAAAGTATTGCACTTAGGATAGTGAGTACTTAAACTTTACAATAAATGTTAAGCAGTCGTTCAGTGTATCACTGAACCAATTTTTGTAAAAGCTTTTAAAATTAAAACATTTAACACTGCACTTGATTGTGTTGCCTGCCAGTACGAGCCATCAGGCTTTCTTGTTTTAAATTCTATTTAGCAATACGTAATTTTGGAGTAACTCTCTCTTAGAATATTATATACAAATGTAAAAATATTATAGGTTCCCAGTCTCAGTGTAAACGCTATAAAACGACCGACAAAGAAATTCACTCATAATTATACAGTGCGTCCGTAAAGTATTGAATAAATTCATTATTTCTTAAACCAAAAATATTTAGGAAAAATCTTCGAACACTTCGATTTTTAATTTCATTTGCGCATCTTGTCAATATTGTTTATTTCTGTTTTAATTCTCTCTCTTAATTCAACAAGTTTTCCGGTTTGGTTTTATAAACTAAGTTCTTTAGATGGCCCCACAGAATGGTGACTTTGGTGGCCATTCGATGGGTCCACGTCTACCAATCCACCTGTCTGAAATATTTAGTCAAGATACCTTCGAAAGTCTGCCGCATAAAGGGGAGGTGCACCATATAGTTGACACCACAGGTCTTCATCAATATTTCCAGGATTAATTCTACTGGGGAATAAATTTAATAACATTGGGATGATCATTTGATTTGAAAGTGCATTCATCGGAGAAAATAATATTTTTTATCAAAAGAGGATCACCATTGCACACATTGTTTCACAAAATTGAATCCTCCGACTGAATCATCGTCATTTAGTTCTTGCACAAGCTGAACCTTAAAGGGATGCCATTTTTCTAATTTTAACACTATATGTACGGACGTTTTAGTAACTTCATAATCGCGACTAAACTGGCTAACGCTAGTATGTGGATGTTCTTCAACAGACAGTAAAATATTTAATTTTTTATCCACGCCAACACCTGAGCGATCTGATTTAGGTAAATCTTCCACCGTCTCTCTATTTTTTTTTTTAAATTTTACTCACTGTCGATTAAGTTATGGGTTGTTCTGGATATTTAGTATTAAATAAATTATATATTTCTTGTTGATTTCGCATCCTATCACCATACCCAATCATCGTAAGAATTTTAATTCTCTGCTTTACAGATACACTCATAAATTGAAATAAATTGACAACAATTATTGAGAAACCACTACTGGGGTAAAGTATTATTAAACGATTCACTGCCAAAGAAGATAATGATAAAACAAAAAAACAAACAAAAATTATTATCAAAAATTAATAAAAAACATTTTACATTTTTACTTGTTTTCGGCCATTTAAAGGCTGTATCTTCCAACTTATCAATTTTATATCCTAAGTGTGATACATATTTGGAAACAGCTGTTGAAACAGAATTCAAAAATAGAAAAATATACAGGGTGTTCTATTTAAAAAAAATATTGAGTACGTGCATAACGGAAACAGTGATGACGTCATAACAAAAAAAAAAATAAAGGATAGTTACGCAACTGAAATTAAAAATCAACGTGTCCGAGAATTTTTTCTAAATATTTTTGGTATAAGAAATAATGAATTTATTCCATATTTTGCGGACACACTGTGTACATACCATGGGTGTCAAACAAACAATTTTAGAATCTTTTTTAAGTTTAATTTTTTTATGTTATTCCATCACAGACAGGCTTTGTAAATAATTACCTGTTAGCAATGGTTCAGATGGACTGTTTACACTGAGATTGGAAAAACTATACTAAAAGTTTTACTATTATCTGATTTCCATTAGTTCACTTCAAACAATCCCGTAAATATCATTAAAGCAAACTAAATCTACTAGCTCATATTAGCACAAAGAAACTTAGTTGGTTTGAGATAATGCACTTTTATATACTCTCTAGTTGGAGCATATTGCACAAAAAATAAAATGTCCATGAATTCTACCGGCAGTAAGTGAATGCTTCTTTGATTTCCTTACGTTAAGTAACACAAAATTAACAGTAATGAATTTTTACGTAATAGTATAAGCATTTTAAAATATAAAGAAAAATATATCAAATGTCTTAGTATAATTAAAGTATTCAAAAACTGACGTGAACCACCCTTAAAATTAGGGCAATTTCAAACATTGTCATTCCTACAAATCTAGATTGATTTTACTATACTTTGTATCTGTGAATAGAAAATTTTATTGGATTGTTAAGTCAATTAATTCAGATTTGTTTAGATTACGAAAAATAGTATGCACAGGGCGTTAAACGAAAGTATGACATTAACATAAAACCTCGGTGAAGTACCACCTCCTTGATTTGTATTACAAAATTTTAAGTTGTAATATTTGACTGGACCAAATTTTGTTAATGTTCAGATGATAAAAGACGTGATTTCGTAAAATCTGAGACATTTTGGAGGACGTTTAGAAGCCGCGTTTAAATTTTTTTTTGTGATGTAATATAAGAGAAATAAAAAAAATCTATTTTAGGTGTATTTTCTATTGTTTAATAAGCAGAATACTTTCCATAACAACTTTATTGACCTAAGCCGCGAAAGTAACTCCCGTACAGGTTTTTTATATATATATATATATATATATATATATATATATATATATATATATATATATATATATATATATATATATATATATATATATATATATATATATAATATATATATACATATATATATATATATATATATATATATATATATATATATATATATATATATATATATATATAATTTTTTTTTCATTTCAGTTCGAGTTACCAGAAGCCGCAGTAAGCAGTTATCTGTTAGAACCTGAAGATGGCAGATGAGATTCTGCCGAAACGTCGTTCAGACAACCACGGTCCCTCTCGGGACCTATCACCTACGCGGGAGTATACCCGGAAAACGAATTTAACATTCACCACCCGCGAAAACCTGAAAAACAACACAATATATATATATATATATATATATATATATATATATATATATATATATATATATATATATATATATATATATAAATATATATATATATATATATATATATATATATACAGTCACAGTATAAGATGGCATCTCATTCGTTAAATTTGCGGTAAAGGTGGCATCCACGACCAGTTGACTTCCAGTATACGGATGCCAACTTGAAAACACCTTAAAAATTGTTTTTTATGTACGGCAATGGTACCATCTTTGTTTTAACCGAAAATCGTCGGGATGCTGCTTTGGTCATTTTTTGTATAATACTATACATTGTGGTACACGCTATTTCACCAAAGAGTGCGCTGGAGTCTAACCCGTGTATATATTCAAAGATTTAAAACGCGTGAAGGGCAACTTCCATTTATTTTGGGTTTGGTTTGGCAACTGTGCTTTTCCTAATATCTTTTCGAGGGTCTATGTATAACATCCACGAGAAAATTTATTTCTTGTATGTAATGCGTTTAGAGATCTTCGCGTCATCCAATCTAATTATTACAGTAATTACGATGTCGAATCGAGCCTTACGCAAGGTGCGCATGGCGCGGTATTTAAATTTGAATGAAGTATCTTATTTTATGTTGGTGTATTATTTATTTTGTCTGCTTAAAATTAAATTGCCAATGTATGTAAACAATGTGTATTATATTAGTTTCAATTGCAATTTCAAGAACAATGCAGTAGTTTTTAATACTTATACTTCGATAATACATCAAAATAGTGTAAATTTGTTTTTGGAAATAGTTTTCAATTTTTATGCCAATGTATCCCATTCTTTTATAAGTAAAACATGATCGTTGATCATGCCATGCTGATATTTCTGATTTGAATTAATAATTATTAGTTATTAGTTTCTTAACTTCTGTACCTTAATAAATTATATTTGTCTTAGTGCGTGTATTTTACACCTTACAAGACAAGGGGTGACAAATTTCGGACTTTTACCCTATACACATAAATTAGAAGGAGTAACTTGTAATTCTCATAATTCTCGTAAGTCTAAATTATCGGGCAAGAGCATAGCCCTTCTAGTCCATTAATATTAGCATAAATAGAAGAAAAAAATTATACAGTTTTACCTCTTGGGGATTGTACGCGTCAAGTGAATAGTTTTCGAAATCAAGAAAGTTCCATAGTAGAAAGTGGTCGCTTAACCCACAAAAACCACCCCAAAGACACCCTGCCGTAGTTTTCTGCATTTTTCTCAAAAACCGTGGGCTGCGCAAAAAATTTTATAATTATAGAAAATATTCTATATAAAATTTGTCATAAAAAAGGTTCTATTACTAAAGTCAATAAATGCAGTGGATTTCGAGAAATGAACGATTAAATAACATTACGCAAGAAAACGAAGAGTACCTATATTGCATTTGATCGGCACATTTCTAAAACGGCAAATATCGTTAGTAGAGAAAAAAATTCATATCATTGTGTTCGTCATCGAATTCTGAACAACTTTCAAAATATCCGTCTGTCCGTGTGTCACGTTTCTTGTAAGCACGAAAACTTAAGAAGGAAAAGTCCGATAGAATTGAAATTTTGGCTGTAAGTTAGTGTTCGCTAGAAGAAGAACCCTATTGTTTTTGAAAAAAATCAAATCGTAAATAAAAATGTTATAGCACATTTTATTTAAAAATATGACTACAACGGGTTGCAATTTTTAGTGTGATACTAAGATTGAAGTAGCTTTCTGTAGACACCAAAATATTGTAAAATATAGAGTCACATGTTTCGCCTATACAGTCGGCATCATCGGAAGATGATAAAATTTAAAACTAAATATGTACCTAGTCAATATATTAGGTACTCTAAAAATGAATCTTAGTTATTACTATAAAATATACCGCAACGCGTTTCGCTAACACATTCTGCATTATCGGGAGATGATAAAATTGAAGATTATATATGTAGTCAATACATTAGGTATTGTAAGAATAAAGTTTATAAGACAACTAGACGTGAACATTGTACTCTCCGCAGACAGTAGTCTTATTGCACTTTTTATATATTTGTTCCACATTCTATAGGATACTCTTCGCAGTTTTTTGAAAATAATGATGTTATTGGCTTATAAACTTCATTCTTACAATACCTAATGTATTGACTACATATTTAGTCAATTTTATCATCTCCCGATAATGTCGACTTAAATTTTATCATCTTCCAATGATGCCGACTGTATAGGCTAAACATGTGACAGTATATTTTACAGTATTTTGGTGTCTACAAAAAACTACTTCAATCTTAGTATCACATTAAAAATTGCAACCCTCTGTAGTAATATTTTTAAATAAAATATGCTTAAACATTTTTATTTACGATTTGATTTTTTTTTTCAAAAACAATAAGATTCTTCTTCTAGCGAACACTAACTCACAGTGAGTAGTGGTGAGAGGTATATGAAACTTCTCATATGGTCCAAATGCTACTATCCGACCGATATCATAGATGTCTCTGTGGCGGATAGCGACTTGCGAAGCAAGTACCGAGAGCGGCGACCTCTAGCCCAGGTGAACTAAACTACTGTTATTAAATATGATTTGAACGAAACAACTACTCAGCGGGCAAATACCCCGACCTGAATTGGATTATACCTTCAAATCATGATAGACCTGTAGCCAACATCATTTGTCAATTCCTAACCAGACGTTTCGAACTAATTAGTTCTTCTCAGTATGCCATAGGTTATGAAACAGACAAATGATAGTGGCCAACCCGCCAGTCATATACTGACTAAGGTAAATTGAGTAGTGGCGAGAGGTATATGAAACTTCTCATATGGTCCAAATGCTACTCCGACCGACATCATACATGTCTCTGTGACGGATAGCGACTTGAGAAGCAAGTACCGAGAGCGGCGACCTCTAGCCCAGGTGTACACTCCCGAACTTAAACCACAATTTGCAAATGTGTTTATTCCATATTATTGCATCAATAATTAATAATTACTAGTTATTAGTTAATTACAACATGATACAGCATAGATCCTTAAATTCTGTACTTTAATAAATTATATTTATGTCTTAGTGAGTGCATTTTACAAGACAAGGGGTGACAAATTTTGGACTTTTATCTTATACACATAAATTAGAATGCATAACTTGTAATTCTCATAATTCTCGTAAGTTTAAATTATCGGGCAAGGGCATAGCCCTTCTAGTCCATTAATATTAGCATAAATAGAAGAAAACAATTATAAAGTTTTACCGCTTGGGGATTGTACACGTCAAGTGAATAGTTTTCGAAATCAAGAAAGTTCCAAAGTAGAAAGTAGCCGCTTAACCCCCAAAAACCACCCTAAAGGCACCCTGCCGTAGTTTTCTGCATTTTTCTCAGAAACCGTTGACCGCGCAAAAAATTTTGTAATTATAGAACATATTCCTTATAAAATTTGCCATAAAAAAAGGTTCCATTACTAAAGTCAATAAATGCAGTGGATTTCGAGAAATGAGCGATTGAATAACATTACGCAAGAAAACGAAGAGTACCTATATTGCATTTGATCGGCACATTTCTAACACCATAAATATCGTTCGTCGAGAAAATAATTTCATATCATTGTGTTCGTCATCGAATTTTGAACAACTTTTAAAATATCCGTCTGTCCGTCCGTCACGTTTCCTGTAAGCACGAAAACTTAAGAAGGAAAAGTCCGATAGAATTGAAATTTGAGCTGTAAATTAGTGTTCGCTAGAAGAAGCCTATTATTTTTTGAAAAAATCAAATCGTAAATAAAAATGCTATAGCACATTTTATTTAAAAATATGACTCTACAGAGGGTTGCAATTTTTAATGTGATACTAAGATTGAAGTAGCTTTCTGTAGACACCAAAATATTGTAAAATATGCAGTCACATATTTCGCCTATACAGTCGGCATCATCGGAAGATGATAAAATTTAAATTTAAATATGTACCTAATCAATATATTAGGTATTCTAAGAATGAATCTTAATTATTACTGTAAAATATACCGCAACGCGTTTCGCCAACACATTCGGCATTATTGGGAGATGATAAAATTGAAGATTATATATGTAGTCATTACATTAGGTATTGTAAGAGTAAAGTTTATAAGACAGCTAGATGTGAACATTGTACTCTTCGCAGACAGTAGTCTTATTGTACTTTTTATATAATGGTTTCACATTCTATAGGATACTCTTCGCAGTTTTTTGAAAATAATGATGTTATTGTCTTATAACTACTTCTTACAATACCTAATGTATTAACTACATATTTAATAAATTTTATCATCTCCCGATAATATCGACTTAAATTTTGCCATCTTCCGATAATGCCGACTGTATAGGCTAAACATGTGACAGTATGTTTTACAGTATTTTGGTGTCTACAGAAAACTACTTCAATCTTAGTATCACATTAAGAATTGCAACCCTCTGTAGTTATATTTTTAAATAAAATATGCTTTAACATTTTTATTTACGATTTGATTTTTTTTTCAAAAACAATAAGGTTCGTCTTCTAGCGAACACTAACTCAGCCCAAATTTCAGTTCTATCGAACTTTTCCTTCTTAAGTTATCGTGCTTACAAGAAACGTGACGGACGGAGAGACGGACAGACAGAGAGACGGATATTTTGAAAGTTGTTCAGAATTCGATGACGAACACAATGATATGAAATCTTTTTCTCTACGAGCGATATTTACGGTTTTAGAAATGTGCCGATCAAATGCAATATACTCTTCGTTTTCTTGCGCAATGTTCTTAAATCGCTCATTGCTCGAAATCCACTGCATTTATTGACTTTAGTAATAGAACCTTTTTTGTAACAAATTTTATAAGAAATATTTTCTATAAGTATAAAATTTTTAGTGGGGCCGACGGTTTCTGAGAAAAATGCATAAAACTACGGCAGGGTGCCTTCTGGGTGGTTTTTTGGGGTTAAGCGACCACTTTTTACTTTGGAACTTTTTTGATTTCGAAAGCTATTCACTTGACGCGTATAATCCCTAAGTGGCAAAAATTTAAAAATTTTTCTCTTATTCCACTATTTTGGTTTTAATATGAATGGACTATTCAATATTACAGAGAAAAAAGTTAAGGAAAGTAGTAGAAAATAAAAACGTAATTTGCTTAAAATCCATGAATTAGTTATATAAAATGTATTCATGGGTTTATCAAACAAGATGTTTTTTGCTTGTTCAGAAGCAGCAAGATCATCAGAATTACAGATATGAAACAAGATTATTAATCAGTTAGCTTACATAAACACGGCAACGCTGTAAAGGATGCCAATTAGTGTATATGGAAGTCATTTCGACTTTTACTAGGTAAAACATTTATATATACATATGGTGGTTGCCACCCTTAGCGTAAAGTGTAACGGATTCTAAGACGGTAGGTTTTAGAAATTTGTGTAGTATATTATATACACTGCTGTATATAGGCCGGATGTCACCCTAGTAGCTTAATGTACGGATGCTAACAGAACCAGAAAACGAAAATATATATATATATATATATATATATATATATATATATATATATATATATATATATATATATATATATATATATTACAGTGTGTCTCACTTAAGATTGTAACAGCGTAATAATTCTTTTGTTTTTTGCCGATTTAAATCAAACTGGTCTCAAAAGATAGAGGTCACCAAGGTTTATTTAAGACCACAAAATCACTTTCCTTCTTTAAATGCAACGTCATCTATGATGCTAAATTATATGAGAGAAATCAAAAAATCATACTAGGCATTTTTTAATCAAAAATTTTATTAACAAAATTTGTTCGAAATCATTCAAAAACCCTAAATCCGAAGTTCAGTTAAATTCTAAATAAAAATGAGATTTTGATGAAAAAATGCCAGTCCCAAATTTCCCATTTTGTTAAGCATGCTCTGACTCCTTTGTACTAAAAGACAATTTTGTAAATGTCAGATTAGTTAGTTGTCAAGTAAACCTGTTGACATTCTGTCTGATTTTTTGTATTCTAGCATATTTTATTTCACTTAAAATGCTTACAACTGTGAAAAAAGTGGAAATTGTTAGATTAGTTGGTGATAATTCTCGTACAGCGAAGGAAGCTGCTACAGAATTTAATAATCGGCATCCAGATCGACTCCCAATAGGCCATGTAAAAGTTTGGCGAATTAATAATTTATTCAACAGAACTGGCAAAGTGTGCAACAAACAAGAACAGCGTGAGAGGGATCATGTTAGAGATCCAGAAATTCTTCAGTTTGTGAGAGAAAATCCAAGGCGTAGCCTAAGGAGAATGTCCACAATTTTAAATGTACCCAAGGGTACAATTTGGCGATGCTTCTGTCGAAATACATTACATCCCTTCAAGCCTGTTTTCTTACACACATTAGAAGAAGGAGACAAAGCAAGGCGGCGAAATATTGCTTTTGGTGTCAGGGAGAGTTTTTGAATAACCCTAATTTTTTTTTAAATATTTTATTCTCAGATCAAGCGACATTTACAACTAATGGCACAGTTAACTCTCAAAATACTCGAAACTGGTCCGTCGAAAACCCTCATTGTAAACTGTCGACGCCAGTATTCAGAAAAGGTGAATGTGTGGTATCTTGAATGAACAAATAATTGGAGCATATTTTTTTATGGAAATTTAAATGTGGAACGTTTTCTAATTTTTTTTGCAAACTGAATTTTCAATCGATATTGAAAACTTGCCCCTTATTGTATACAACAATCTGATATTTCAACTTGATGGAGCCCCAATCTACAATGCAATGGTAGTACGGAATTGGCTAAACGACAACTTTCACTGGAGGGATTGAAGGAAATAGCCCTTTTATTAATTGGCCTCCGAGGTCACCTGACCTCACGCTCTTGGACTTCTTTTATGGGGGTTTCTAAAGAATGAAGTCTATAAAACGCAGCCACGAAATAGACTACAAATGGAAAACCAGATTAGGCAAGCTTGCGCTGAAATTACGCCTGCAACCCTCCGAAAAGTTATGAACAACAACAGATAGCGAATTGAGGCATGCATTAGAGCTGATGGAGGTTTGATAGAACATAATATTTAATTCTTTTGGTTGTATTTATTATTCATTTGTGTAAATTGTGTTTCAAAAAAATAAATTTAGAAATAATTTTTATTAAAATGCCTAAAATTATTTTTTTCATGAAAACCTAATTTTTTTTAGAATTTAACTAAACTTCGATTCAGAGTTTTTGAATAATTTCGAACAAGTTTTGTTAATAAAATTGTTTGATTAAAATATGCCTACTATGAGTTTTTGATTTCTTAAGCAATTAGATTGTAATGAAAAAATGTTATGCATTAAAAATTCCTTAAATTACAGTAATATTGATTGTCATTACGGAAAAAATATTATGTGTACTTCGTAATAAAAGCACATTCCCGGATTTCAATACATCGTCGCGTTGTCTGGGAATGTATTGCTTTTACTACTAGATACACAATATACTATTTCGTTTTCGTACACGTATTTATTTTTCGATTTCTCCTTATTCATAAATCATTTGCTCAAAATAAATTAATATAAAAAAATCTAATTTTAACTTTAATAAGTACCTAAAGATTCAGGCTCCAACGAATAAGCTACAAGTCAGAAATGTTCAACAAAAACAGTTTTGTGAGCACCCATTTTAAATAGAGAACCCTTCTCTATAAATTTTATTTAAAACTTTATTGGCTACGATGCATCGTTTTTGCATTATCACGATAATTATTGGAAGTAACGCATCCTTCGAAACGGAAACATGATATTTTAACGTATTTTTTTGTTAAAAAAATCGATAATACATTGATTAATTGTATACTGAACAACTTCTCGAACAGAATCTCTAAACGAATTTGGATGAATTTGAACTTTACGAGTCATTTAAACTTACATAATCGAAAGCATTACAATATCTCTCGCGAGACATCTTCCTAGAGGAATATTCCCCGACTTGAAAATAAATAAAAAATACACGGTCACTCATTTTCTGAACGAGAGGGTAACTCGTTCGGCTTTACATGTAATGGAAGTGAATGAATAAATTTCTGATATTTTAGCAGCAGCTTTAGAAGCCATTTACTTCCAGTATAATCAATGGAAAAGAACGACAAATGATACGCGTTATTTTGTCAGAAAGAACAAAGAAGAAAGCGCAAGGAGTTGATGAAAATATATTATTTCACTTTTTTTTATATTTATTCTTTATGTATTATTACAGGACCAAGACTTCAAAAAGCCTCAATATTGTAGTGAACATACAGTTCATAATATGGGAAGTTGCACGCACTATTGAAACCTCAAAATGATAGATGTGAGATAAAAAAATTAAAGATATTGACAAAGGATATTGTCGTAAGGTTTTTGACGAATGCTCCTGATGATTTCTTTTTGGTGAATGTCGACGTAAGGAGTCGGATCCGTATTTTTGTAACATTGCATAATACGAACAGAAAGAAGAAACGTATATTTATGGTTACTTTAGAAATAGCTAGCATTAATGGAACTGAATTATGTCGAAAATATTTCAGTTCACGACGAAATCGTCTTGGTTGTCAATGACTCTTTTTATTCTACAAGAACAGTAAATGCTCAGTGCAATCAGTAGGAATTAATAGTGTTGTCGGAACTGAATTGAATAACATGTAAGAAAACCTCAACTTCGCATTAATAAGAAATGGAGATTTTCTTACATTTTTATCCAAGTCAGTTCCAATAAAATATCAACACATTAGATAGTGGGGATATGAAACTTCCATTAAATTAATAGTTTCGCCAGTATGGCAAAAAAAATTGCAGAGTATTTACAGTTGCCAAATTTCAGCAATTATACGGGATATTGCTTACGCAAAACATCTGCTACCTTACTTGCCGACAGTGAAGCTGACATACAAATGACAAAAATACATGGAGGTGGCGATCAACCAGCGATGCTGTGGGATATGTGGAAAACAGCATTAGGAAAAAAATAAGGACTTCCAGAAGGATTTCTAATTAGGAAGTAAGTGAGCCGCTTTATTCAATTTCTCGTACATGGTAATCAACAACAGCATCGGGTGAAGTTACAGCTTTGTTATCACTCACTGATTTGCAATCAGTGGCATCTGTTATTGTAGTCATGTGGTGTAACATTTTCTAATCGGATCAATGTACATTCAATGTTTATTCCTGTAAATTCAATAAATAAATTTCTGTTCTATGCTAAAAAGTATTAGTAGAAAAGTGTTACTATGTGAAAAAGTACCACTTTTTCAAATCAGAAGAATGCAGAAAATAATACATTTTCGTCTAGTAAGCAAAAAATATTGTTTACTAGTTAGAGAAATTATTATTACATTGCATTGAAAGTTTTAGTTTACAAATTCCTCATTAGAACATTTTTGTATGAAATATTTGCATTTCAATAAAATTGCAATAATCCTCATAAAACAGAATATATCATCATTTAAAAGCTTTTGAAAACCAAACCGATAACTTTGCCGGAGCGTTTATTAAATTTTTGTTGGTTTATGTATGGAACAAATTTTAGAAGAATTATATTCATATTGTAAAAATATTCCAATGGCATTGTTTTCATCAGAAGAATGATTTCTGTAATACAGAACAGTAATTATTAATTATTATTATAATAAAGAAATTTACACCACAATATATTTTCTTAACGCTTCCCAAGTCATCGAAATAACCTAAAAATCCAGTTTTGCATTAAGTCCATAGACAAATATAATATATAGAATAAGCTTGCTATATGCGCAAGGCGAAATCACATGGAGGCTGCCATTTTGAGTAATATAATGAGCGGTAAATTCAAGTAAAGCAAATGGTAAACAATGTTTGTATTTTTTCTGATGTGTATCTAAAATTACAATAGATTTGAGATTACGATATAAATTATTTGTTTTATAGTTTATATCGTTTTTAATGAATTTAATTTTTGGAAAAAAAAAACGTTTTTGTTGAGTTTTGTATTAAACAATGCAAAATATTTGGACATTCTGGAATAATTTCTGTTCTTACTATAAAATTATTAAATACATTTACTATGTACTTCACATATGTGTAAAAATGGTAAAAATTAATTAAATGAAACATGCATTTCTTTCAAGTAAATTTACATAGTTTTACAGGATGAAAAAATATCTAGGTACTTTTGTTTCTATTTACAAAAATGCTTAATTTATAGTATTTGCAAGTATGAGGATGCTGAATAATTTATAACCATATTGTATCACAATTACATTTGCTAAAAAGGAATAATATACTTTTATACTGTTTATCAATAAGAATAAAAGGTAGAAGACAGTTGTGCTTCATGTTCAACATTTTAGTAGGTAACTACAGATATAAAAATTTTGCAAATCAATCTTGTTGTATATTTAACTCTATAAGGTCCACTAGTTTATCATACATAGGAAAAACCCCCAGATAAATTTATAAAACAAAGCCGTTAATCCTTAGTTTTCATGATGAATAACAGTAAGTATTAAAACAGTAATTCAGTGAGGCCCACTTCTATTAGTTACTTATTGGTATCCATTACTTTATAACTAGCGAGTAGATATTCAATTATCGAAGCGTTTTCACTTGCCTTTTACTCCCCAAGAAAATGTGTTACTGTCAAAGATGTTTTTATCAAGCTTGCACATTATTCTTATCAATTTTTCATAAGAAATTCCATGACTGCTCTTGTATTACATTTGAATGGTAACATTAATGAAAAACATTTTGTTAGTTTTCCGATTCTTATTTTATTTTTAATAATAAATAAAACAAAGAAAGTGTTATTCATGTTTTTATTATTGCAAATATTAACAACTATCAATAAAATATATACTACACTATATAGAGGAACCTATTTATACCTAAACTATTGCGACTGTTGTCACATAATCAACTAATTGGTATGGCTCTCACTATTTGTAATTGGCTTTTTGTCACTGCCATGTTATTTTAACCCATTATTTGCTGTTACAAATTCACCTTGTTAATATCTATTTTATGGTCGCTTTCAAACATGTACTGGGCAACTCCTAATTTATCTATAATTCCATATTTGACAATCAATGGAATAAAGATTGTTTGAGCTAATTCTGTAAATCTCCAATATTTCATTTTCCAATTCTTCTTTGGAGAAGTTAATATTTATTTATCATGCAAATATAAATATCTTTATTTCCATAAAACCTATACAATATACAGCCAAAATAAACCCAAAATATCATTATATAAGTACGTTAATTTACTTTCAGTTATATAACAAAAAAAAAACATTTACTACTCTGTGATTGAAACTTGGCATTTGGTATCATCGAAAGAGAAGAAATATCGGCAGAGTGGGGCAGAGACAAACAAACCATCTTACAGTGACAGGGCAGGGTTGATGGTTTATTTATTTATTTATACACCATGTTTAAATCACTACTGATACAAACTCAAGTGCCAAGCTACAATCAGACTACTCGTGTTCGATCAGTAAGGACACTGGTGACATTTAAAATTGCCTCTCACCCCGGAGTCACAGGTTCAATTCCCGATCAAGGAGATTTTTTTTAACGCAGAAATTAATCCCAACATAGTTGGATTTTGAGTATGTCTGTTTCCTCTAAATCTGCAGTCCTCTTCCACATTCTCACATTTTACTTTTCTATACGCAATTGCATATCCACTAATATAAGTAATTACAATTTCCATGCACATATCTAGATTTAACTGAACATCTAAAACATCTTAATTAAGGTTTCTTAATTCAACCTCTAGATCTATATTATATTTTTATTGTATGAAATGTCTTCTGGATAGATGGAAGGATTTTTTACTTCGGTAGATATATCCAAGATACGATTACCACCTTCACCTGGAATTCTTGAATGTAAAAGGAATTTCTTGTAGGAATGATAAAACTATAGACATGTTGGATTATTATTTCACCCATACCAAGGTATAAAAATAGACAATAATTAAATTATATATAGGGCAATCAGATTTGGAAGTCAAACAAAAAATAGTATAATAATAGAAAACGAACCTTTTAAAAGTGAATAATCACGTTAAAAATCAATGTTTAAGAATTTATAACTAAATGCGACATATGGATCTAATAATATGAGATGTGAAAGTAAAATAATAATTAACAGATTATAATAAACATAAATTGTCATAATAGAAACAACAATCATCGATATTATTCATTATTGACTAATAGTTAAATAAATTTAAAGTTGTTTTTGACTCGTTATCAACACTAAACACTACTTATGAAAAATTTTGTTTTCGTGACAACAGTTTAGTTTAAATAATTACCTGATGCTGCGAAAAAGTACTTCTAAAATGATCTTGACGAACTGCATTCAGTACACAATCATTAAAAATTCCAAGGATAGACTGGATTGTTATATATCTTATGTTAAACGGAAATAAATTTCAAATCGAATTTTACCCCGGGATGGAAGCGACTATGGGTCTTCGTTATCATAGTACAATTTTAACATGACAATGGCACGGTAGAGTAATATTAGGCAGCGGAAATATTTGCCATTTTTCAGGGCCGGTAGCTATATAAAAAAAATCCCATTACATGTATACAAATAAACACAAAACATAAAAATATATATGGTGTCTTTATTTATATACTTGTATATATGCAACCATTATAACTAGTATTGAGGCAGGAAATTGGAATAAACGTATTCAATATCATAGATAACTAGGCTCTTATTTCTCAGTTAGCAACACGACCGCATACAGAACGATACAATTACAAAATACGAATTTGTTAATGATTTGTGCGTCTTGTTTTGTGCATGTAGCTTGTCTTGGAAAGTACTGCTGTCTTTAGAGGTTTCTTTGCAAAATACGTACCAGGTTTTTCTTTATCTTGTAACACATCTATAAGTGTGTATTAAAATGTAATAAAATAAATTTTTGTGGATGACAGGGATGAAACAGGTGTAACAAGTTTGTTAATGTTACACTAAGAATTTTCGGTCTTCAAAGAAATTTGTCTCCGATATTAATAGCCAGTACATGAGTATAACAAACCACAGCATATACTGTAGATGTAATAGTGACACGTGCATTATCCAGTATAAATGCTCAAAATAAAAATGTACCAGTGGCGGCTGGTGAAATTTGGTTATGCCATATTTTAGTATTGGAGCATGGAACCCAAGCGATACTTTATGGCACAACTGTCAAGACTAAATAAAGATTTGTAGAAAAAAATTGCGATTGAAATTTACGAAAAAAATTTGAACAAATCGTGTGGTTGTTTTTTAAACAATTTGTAAAATGTTTGCAGAACTTTTTTTTCCAGAATCAGGTGGAAAATATAAAGACAGATTTATAATTTCATCAAAAAATATTACTTTTTTATTAGTTACACCGTTTTGAAATTTTATTTTAGATTCCTTTTTCACTGTGCTAATTTCAAAAGGTGTAACTATAAAAAATCAATATTTTTTGATAATATTTGAAATCTGTCGATATATTTTTCACCTGATTCCGAAAAAAAATTATGCAAATATTTTACAAATTGTCTAAAAAATAACTTGCCGAGGCATACAATTTTAGCAACTTTATTTCGCAAATTTCAACAGGAACAGAGGAACCTGGAATACAAAACACAATGTCAAAATCCGTGAAAATTATCTGCGCGGTTTGCCAGTGCATGCCAGAATTTACACCATTAACCTCAGTAGATGTGCTACGTTCATTTTCCATGTAGAAACATATGTACCGAGTGGGCAACCAAGAATGGACGCCGGCCATATCTCAGAAACTAATTATCGCACAAATTTAGGGAAAAATTGTCTTAAGTAAAGTGACCCTAAAAAATCGCTGGAAAATATTTTCGAGTTTCTAAAATGGCCGCTAGGGGGCGTAACAACCATGACCATACAGGAAATTAGGGATTTCTCCATATTCTTCCCAATTAAGTGGCATTAAAAATATATGCATCGTAATCCTGAGAGAATTTCGAATGATTTTTTTCTATCTTCAAAAATAAAGTTGTGGGAAGATGTCAAAAAATATTTTTTAAATGTCTATTACTCCGATTAGACTTAACGGAATTTAACAAACTTGGTCTCGTTACAAAGGGCTTTTCTTAGTCTATCGTGTGCGCTATACGGTCTTTTCATTTGATTATTATCGTCGCCGCTAGAGGGCGTTATCTGACATGTCAACAAATATCGTGCTTTTTCTTAAAAATTTAAATAGAATAATAAGTCCACTTTTACACAGTAAAACAGAGAATTAAACGCTTCAGATGTCAGTGAAAACCCCAACTCGATTACTTTTTTCTAACAGTAGATATTAGCAAACAAAATAGAAATTATGAATTATTATCAGATCTTGGCGATGAAATTCGCAAAGTAGCTGTTGAAAACAAGTTAGCTCTGAAAATGACACAATGAAGAAACAACATAATATATCAAAAATAATCAACTTGTCATTGTTGCTATTTTGAGTAGTATTTACTTTTCTAATTGAATTTGTTTACGTTTTGGAATTAGTTCTTAAAATTATAATGATTCTTAGAAATGAAGAAGATTTTGACATGTTAGCTACAACTTACTCGCTTACAGTATACAGTTATTTCGAAAAATAAAAAAGTTGCCTCGATCCACATTTTTCTAATGCCGCTGCAGAAAAATCCATGTGATCTCAACACAGAATATTTCTTTGCGCAAGATATTTTACCTTTTGTACAATTTTATTATGTCAATCGATTTACCATATTTCAGAATATATGCGTACAATTTTTCAAGCCGAACCATTTGTTAGAAACAATGTTATGGGATGAGAAATGCAAAATTCTGTATTTCTGAGAACTTTCATACAAAAATGGAAAAGTGCGATTTTTTCGATTTCGCTACTCCGAATTAAATCGCGACCTCCGTAATCGAATTCGGCAGGTAATTTTACATAAGAATATGACTTCAGCTTTCTATGTTCGCAAGTTGCATGGGCCACTTTTATTTTGCATATTTTGAGAGTCTCGGTCTCCGGCTAATATAAATGAGAGATAAAAAGAATTAATCATATTTAAAACACAAATTATTATAGACTTTACAACAACTATCTCATCCTAGCTATATTGTAGGACATTGAATTGTTAATAAAATCGCAACTATTTAAAGCAAAAAAAAATATTAACTTTAAATTATTATTAAATTTAATCATATACCAAGAAATCTTCATTTTCATAAATAAACTTATGACAATAAATTACATTTAAGAAATTAAAAATATCTCGTATCAATTCATTCGTTTGAAATTAATTTTAACATACTTTTTTCATGTTTTGTATTTTTAAGTTATACTAAATATAGTAGGATCATATTACAACATAATTCATTAGCTGAAGAGAGTATAAAAATAAATGCCTAATTAATCATTCTTAAATTAAGATAAATGACTAAATGATACCTTAGCAACTCCTTAATTAAAACTCCGGAAAGTCGTACGGTAAATGAATTCCGAAAAACACGGAGAAACAAAAAGAAGCAAAGAATTTAAGGGTTCACGTCATAACAATTAAGATTTGTGACGCTGATAAAAAGAATTTGATAGAGACAACAGTCCTTAATTAATATTGAGTTAAACATTGGACAAGTCGTTTAAATCTGACCCTCTTTGTTGTGTGTTTACTTACTTTTTGCTCTGAATGAATAATAATGAAGTTTAATTATGTTTAATCAAGCGTATTTAAAACAAAAAGTTCCAATAGGTATTTACACCCGATTACCATCTAGAGTGAATGCCTATTATTACCATAGGACAGTTAGACATTTAACCCATTTATGCCCACAACTTTTTTTTACGAGTGCTGTCAACTTGGTTTATGTAATCTATACAAATAAAGCGTTGGAAATGTGTTCAAGACATGTATCCGAACAGACACTTGAATTCTCAGAAAATCTTGTAACAAAAAAAAAGATTATATTGTTTTACGCATTTCTAGAAAAAAAATTATTAGGTATTACAAAAGCACTCTTTCAAACCTAACATGATAATAATAATAAATACCTATAGAACTTTATATTTTATACTGACATTCTTATCTGAATGTGCTAGTATAAAAGTTTTAGGCATGTAATGAATCAAAAACAACACTTCCAATACATTTTATCATAGAAACTATTAAAACAACTACTTAGTCTAGGAGCAAGAGCTACATTGAATTAAATAATAGCGTTCTTAGTAGTAGAAGAAAAAAAATAAGATTAATAAAATATTAACTCACCGAAAAGAAAAATGTTCACATTCAAAAAATGATTTCCTCCAGTTACAATACAAAAAAGGAAACCCCTAGTCCGATATATATCTACTTTGATTCTTCTGAACTCATCAGGGGAATAGTCCGCGTACAAATTATTTACAAAAATATTTTAATTAGATAATTTGAAATATGAACATTTGTCATATTTATTTTGACATTTTAAACTGAGAGACAATATCTAGATTAATTACTGTAACTTTGGTAATCATGATGACATTCGTGACATCTGATCTAACCTATATAAGCCCATTCTTTTCATACATTTAAAAAATCTGACATATTATTGCTTCGTATTGCTAGAGAAAAAAAAAAATAAAATAATTATTGGGTATTTCAAAAGCACCCGTTCAAACCTTACATAATAAAAATAATAAATACCTATAGAACTTTATATTTTATACTGTCATTCTTATCTGAATGTACTACTAGTATAAACGTTTTAGACATATAATGAATCAAAAACAACACTTTCAATACGTTTTAGTTGTTTTAATAGTTTCTATGGTAAAATGTATTGGAATTGTAGTTCTGGATTAATTATATGCGCAAAGCTTTCATACCAGTACATTCAGAAAAGAATAACAGTATAAAATATAAGGTTCTACAGGTATTTATTACTATTATTGTTACAAGTATAAGTAATTTAAACAAACATTTAAACAAACTATTAGAATAGAAATTAAACCATCTACCATATCAATAGATTTTCAGTTTCTATTAGGAGCTGTTGAGAATTGAGTTATGCAAACACAGCGACTTAATTATTTTCATTAGATATGAAATACGCAGAAAGTTCAAAACTTTTATATCATTCATATTGTTTTCCAAAACGTTCAAATATTTAATTTAACATTAAGGCGGCCTTTTCATGAGATATCCGACATAAACCTGTAAATCACTCTCAAATTTATTTATCAATGAACACCAAAAACGGAAAGAAAGGTGTCATTTTAAAGTAAATTCAAATTTAGTATGTCAAATTACAAGAAAATCTAATTTCTATACATATTGTTCATCATTACCATTACTAAATTGGGTGACCTAGCTCGCCACTCCACAGGACCTCTTCTTCCAATCCATCGCTCAGGAAACCGATTATCCAAAAATTGACGGACTGCTATAGCAAAATGTGGGGGTGCCCCATCCTGTTGAAAAACCAGTTCGCACTCTAAAAGGTTATCGCCTTCTTCGAGAATTTGGGTAATCATAAACCTACAATTGTGCCTGTTTACCTCCCCATTTAACTGAAATATCGATTCATCAGAAAAACATGTATTTTACAGTAGATTGGCATTACCGTTTAATTGTTCACTAAAAATCTCACAGAATTCAAGCCGACGCGACGCGACGATTGGGATCATCTTCGTTTAATTCGTGTACCAATTTAAATTTATATGGATGAAATTTGACTGCTTCATTCCTAATCGGTCACTGAGGTTCATGCTTTTTGTTTCCTACAGAACCTGTTTCCATACATTTTGTCAATTATTGTAAAACATACTGAGAACCAACTCATCTATCTGGGTGATTTCTATTGAATATGCGCTCCGTAGCTCTAGCACAATTATTGGTTTTAAAATAAATGCTGACAATTTCTATTCTCTCCTGAGGGGTATAAACCATTTTGAGAACTCACTCTGGTAAAATGTATCTCGATTTAAAATTAGTTGTGAACAAATTAATGTTCAAAGACTATCAAATACTTATGAGTCTTTTATTACTCTAAAACTAAACGGATAAAGAAAGTGTTTTTTGTCGAAAAAAACTCGTGTTGATTTGAGAGCACTAAAAAACGTAGTATTTTTATAAATTCCAATACCCAGTGCCATGTATTTTAGATTTTTTAAACGATTTCAATTGTGTGTAATCATCAAAAATAAAATTATTTTCCTTAAGAACGAATCGATAAAAGTTAAAGAAAATAGACAGTTATGTAGGAAATTGAGAGACCTTTCAAAGGATGTATCACTAGACCCCCTTGCCATTTGAATTTTTTGAGGGGGGTGGCTGTGTAGGATAGAGGGATGATGATAGGTATACAAGTATTACATTAAAATATGTCCCTCTTGGAGACAAGGTCGACGAGTTTCACCAATTTTTCAAAAAAAATTTATCTCCAAAGTTATTCAGGGTGCCTACTTTTGGTTGGGACGCCCTGTATACAAGTTCGTTAGGTTATTAGATAAAGATTTAAATACCCAATATTATACATATTTAAAATCGAACCCAGATTTATATGCGAAATATCAGAATTATTTTCAATTTTAAATTACAGAACCCTTAAAAATAATTAATAATCAAGCCATTGTACTTAACAACTTTGTACATAATACAATAATATAGTCTTTAAAAAAACAACAGAACTTCATTTGAAACGGATATTTCAAATTTTTATAAGCCTATTTCGTTTTCTGCATTCAATAATATATCGCTCATAATAAAGAAAAACAAAAGCCAAACAGTCAAGTAGGTATGTCACATTGCCCAACTTAGAATTTAGTGCTCTATCCAAAACCGTAAAAATTACAGAGGTCATGATAAAAAATAGAAAGTTGCTATGATTTCCGTTGAAATCAGAAATGATAAATATTTTTTTCTATCTCAAATAATGTCTTTTTATTGTTTATTGATTATATATAATGTCATTTTTCTAAGTAAAATATAAAATAAAAAAAACGGTGTTGAAACATTATCTCAATGACACCCGGTATATTGATGAAGCAATTGTTAATTTGAAATGATCTATATATTATGTATATATACATCATGTTAGTACTATATTTCTGACTAAATGGAATATGAATTATTTTGGATGTGTATGAAAGAAAAATTAAAAAAGAAAAACAACACTACAAATCAGTAAATAAAATTACATTAAACATTAAAAAAAATGATAAGGAAATAATACTTCTTCCATATGTGAAGACCTCTGTCCTTAACGCATTGGTTACTCTGCTAACCATACTATTTAGACGATTGTCCCTTGATTATCACTTTTAAAAACTTTTTGATAGTATTACGAAACTTAACCAAATAGTTAAAGGTTAGGAAAAAGGTTTCGCAATTTCCAAACACATCCAATAAGTGAAACTTCTAAATATCATTAAAGGAGAACATCAATACTAGCTTACTTATACGAAATAGTTAAAAGTTAAAATGGCGATGTGAATGAGACCGGAAATTTCATGAATTGAAATAGAATTACCAAACTTCTTCACGCATTAAATCTCATTGGTTTCAAGAGTATTGTAATAAAGCCCATTGTTTTCTTATTGGTTCGAATAAATGCCTCAACTAATTTATTCTATGTGTTCCACGTAACTCCAGAAGTGAAGCTCACAGCGGAATCTATATACCATTCAAACTTTTCTGATCCATTTCACCGCATATATGGTGATAAAATTACAGTATATGCACTGGTCATTTATGTATATTATTTAACATTATCTGATCTATTCGATTTTACACACAACAAACTGCAATCATAGGATAAGAATTGTCCACGATGATACTAGAATGGGCATTTCCCACATACTTTTTTTATTTGCTTATTCGATAATTTTAGTAAATATGAGCTCAAAGAATTCTTTCCGGATTTTTTTGAGCCCCAGAAAGGGGTTAAAAAAAATAAAAAATTTTTGAATTTTAGTCTTATGACGTCATCCGACTAGCTTTGGCGCCAAATACAAGCAGTCAGTGAAAGCGAAGACGATACCGGAGTATTACCAGTTTTACGTATTGTTTGAAAGCGTAATTGGTGATTACTTATTCAGTTATAAATAAAACTATAAATTCATTCACATTGATTTTTTTTTATCTTAATACGAATAGAAAAATTTATTGGTACCTGTTTTAAAACTTTTAAATATTAATTAATTGTTATAATCATTCGTATTTATTTTTAACTTTCACCTGATTATGATGATTTTATTTGAACAGTATTGGAGCGTGCATTTAATTAAAAAATTGTAAACATTTTTACCGTTTTAAAAAGAATTTAAATTATAAATAATGAATAGCATAGTAAATCAATAACAGAATTATTTTTTTCGCAATTCGTGGAAGTGGAATATAAATTTTAATAAAAACGACCAAAAAAATACACAACTATTGAAAATGCCTACATGTATATAATATATACATTGAGTTCAAGAATACGTAAATACTTACCTTTTATTTTGTAATCAAATTAAAATAGTCTTGAAAATGTTTGAATCAACACAAAAATTAATCTACAAATTCACGAAATCGTTCAAAATCACTATATTTTCAAAGAGTATTTAGCTACCAAAACAATACTTAGGTAAAGAAAATATAGCAACACATGTTCGGCCATATCACAAGGCGCATTATTTCATTGCTTAATTAACTGGCGGCAATTTTAAATTAATCCAAATTTTATATATTTTTTTGTAGTTAATTTTTTTTGAAATCCAACCACTTATGGATTCTGATTATATAAATATTGTAGAATCATATACAATAAAAATAAATCCAACTTTGAGTATAATGGTACATCCCCATTGTCTAATATCAGATATCTACGGGTTGTAATGCAATTATTCATGGTCTACGGGTTACATAAATACAGCAAATAAATAAAAATCTATAAAAATTGCATAAATGTATGTTTAGGTTAAATATTATTTACAACCGACGTATTACATTTTCTTAACAGACGGGTAAAAATTCAAAATAGATTTTAGATTATATCATATGTGGCCCCTTAAATAAATAGAACCTCACTTTACTGAATCAGATCGAACACGTTGTTGTGAATTTACTACCTCTACAAACATAATTAATTTTAAAACAGTACATAGGTAGGATGATCGGTCAGTTCGAGCTTGAATACATTAAACACAATTAAACATTTACAGTACTTAAAATAAAGGTGATAAAATATACATCTGTATTTGTTGGAGAAGCCATAGCAGTGTTTAAGGCATTAGAATACATTAAAGGTAAAATCATCTCACGCAAGCATTAATTTTTACTAATTCTTTGAGTGTATTATCATGTTTAAGGAGTAACGCATTCAATTTAATCCACATAAATTCATATATACTTCATATAAATCGTTTACTCTGTAAATTAGATAAGGATGGGTTTCTTCTTCACTTTGTATGGGTTAAAGCTCATAAAGATATCTCCCATAATAAGCATGTTGACAATCTTGCAAAAGAGAGTACTATGTCTGGCTTAAATGTAAGCTTTAAATTATGTTTATTGGATTTCGTAAATTTACTAAAAATAAATCTTACAATAACTGATCAAAATCATGTGAACAGTATAGAATAGGTAACCCAATGAGCTACTGTTCTCAAGTGTAAAACATTTCCCCAAATCACCATGGTTTGAGAACTTAAATATTCCTAGGTTGTTCATAACTAAATTTTGTAGAATAAGACTTGGTCAAGCTTGCTTTCCCAAACATTTGAAAAGGATTGGGGTATTTAAGTCATATAGTATGCGGATCCAATATAGTGGCGGGACTACGGGGTAAGACGCTAGGGAACGCAGAGCCGGATTTAACTGTATTGTTCGCTCGTTTACTTTTTCAATGTAGGTTTTTGTGCTGTTTAACTAGCAACAATTTAACAATTGTACAATAAAGTATTAACTTGAAATAAAAGTATAGAATAGTAGTATAGAATAAAGAAATTATTTAAAAACTAACAAGAAACCTTTAAAATCAAAATAAAAACAAAAAAATATACCCTCAAAATAATAACAAAAACAAATATTTTCTTCAATAAATGAACTAAAAATCAATTCTAATAGTAAAGTTATTATTATAATAAAAACAGAAAGACATGTTTTTGTTAAAAGGAAAAAAAAAATAATAACATTAAGGGGCCTAGTCGGGAAATAGCTTCGGATAGCTGTGTCACTCTCTAAAAAGTTTTTATACATGCGCCGCTGAATAATTTTGCTCTTGACTATATCTTCACTGGATGCTTTATTCACCGACTTCATTGAAGTGCGATTTCCGATAGAGGTAACACTTCCTTGCTCCATTTGTAGTGACAAAGATACTTATTTAGAAAAGTTATTTTAACCAGTACGGAATAAAAGTTTGAAACTTGCTGAGCATAATTATGAAGATTCATTCTAGAAGACATGTATGAATTTTACCTCGAATTGTACCGATTGATATCATAATTCAGGAGCTAATCACGTTAAAATTTCACTTATATTTACAGTATAAATTTTCCCTACATAAAGTGAAAATTAATTAAAACAGATATACATGTACCCTCTAGTATACTTTCAACTACTGATCCTCCAAATTTGGTGTAATTTGACCAAACCGTATGGAAGAAATAAATTTTGAAAAATTACCTTACAAACACTCTGGTTCGATTAGCCCTCTTAATAAATAATAACCTCCTGAAAAAGAATGTTTCTCAAGCACTGACCTACGAAAACACAAAAACGGAATCAAATAATGCAGTCTATATCACAAAATTTACTTCTTCACTTCACATCACTTCACTTTACCTCACATTACATTGCTTCTTCCTCTGAATCCTCGCCCTTTTCACCCTCTTTTTCATTTTTAGATGAAGTATTATCGTCGTTCAAATTTATAATAAATTTATTTCCACTATTTAAATGAAATTTGGCAATTTTTAAATTATCATCCTCAATTGTAATTACTTTCCTAATTCTTTTTCCCAATCTTCTTTGTTAATTTTCGGCACTTCATTTTGAATTATCTTTACGACTCTTTTATTGAAATTCGTAAAAATATTTCCTTTTCTGACATGTCTCTTCAATTTGCACCAAATTAATTCAATCGGGTTGAAAATACAGAAACATGGCAGTAATCTCAACACTTTCTGGCCATATCTCTCCGCTACATTATCTATGATGTACTTGTTCTCATAATTTTTCATTTGCAGGACTTTCAACAGTTGTGCTTTATTTTAATTTTCCTGATAATAGAGATCATGTTCCATTAAAAAAATTTTTAACTCCAGCTTAGACAGCTCTTGTTAGGAATTTTATACAGTTGTCTCGAATGGTACTTCGCATTGTCAAGAACATTAATGCTATTCGGTTTTATTTTTGGAATTAGGGTATTTTAAATCCATTCCTCAAATATCTCTTCCTCCATGTTCTTCTGGTAATCCACGTTACAGTCTTCCATGTTTTCCGCACAGTTTCAATGCATTTTTAACCCATCCATCAACTGATCCACAGTGTAATATAATCAATCGAGTCCCTTTATTAGGGGGCAATGAGATTGGTTGACATTTCCTAGATCGATCAGTCCGTCATTTTTTTTCCGGTGTAATGAGTATCATACCAAGTTTCATCTAGATAATAAATTGGATTAATTCCCCTTTTGAGTTCTTTTATTTCTTCTAGATATGAATTTCGCCAATCTACTTTCCATAATCGCCATGCGTTTATTAATAGTTTGATATTTAAATCCAAATCTTTCTCCTAAAATTCTTTTGGTATATTTTAATGATAATCTATTTCTTTTAAATTTCTCTCTACCACGTCAATAGTTGGGATTTCACTTTTCTGATACGCGTCGTA
This sequence comes from Rhamnusium bicolor, assembly GCA_029963845.1. Taxonomy (NCBI): domain Eukaryota; kingdom Metazoa; phylum Arthropoda; class Insecta; order Coleoptera; family Cerambycidae; genus Rhamnusium; species Rhamnusium bicolor. The sequence continues at coordinate 97,321 of JANEYF010003926.1, forward strand.
AACTAAAGTTCTTAAAAGTTTTGCTAACGATGTGTCCAGAGTTCTCGATTGACCGGCGTCGGATCGTTGTTTCCTTTTGAGGGCATCTTCTTTCATCAGTTTGTGTATTGTGGGACAGAGAATATTAGTTAGAGATGCTGTTTTACCTATTACATCTAAATCATAAAAATTAGGGTCATTAGCTCATCGCTTCAAAATATTATTGTACATTAAGGCAAATTTGTTTCGCTAGCTCGTTCAAATGTAGTAGATTTTTTCTTACTGAAAACACTGAACTTTAATTTTCTTTATCACTGTAATCGCTATCACTTTCATTTTTACAAACACAATAAGTCCAAACATATATAAAATAATTATTACTTATATTACACTATTACACAAGTCACTACAATACTATAACCTTCTTAAATTATTTTTAAAAACATACCAGCAAATATACAAATATGAAATAATTATTACTTATATTAGACTATTACATAACTTACTGCAACACAATAAACTTCTTAGATTATTTTCAAAAACACACCAGCAAATAAACAGATATTAAATAATTATTATTTATCTTGTAATATTATACTTACATATATCATATAACGCACTGCCAGAACGAATAATCGGATAAAATTAAGTGCGGCCCTAAAGTATCCCAGCATGTAAGCTAAACTCCGCCTCGGTCGCGTGCCAATAAAAACAACAATCATCGTTCTCGCTTTAATGTAAGCGGTGTAAAAGATGGAAGATGTCATATATTAAACATTTCCCTCCCTCATGTCGCGTGTTACCCCGTACGTCCCGTACAATATCGGTTTCGCAGACTATACCTGTAGTACATGCTGTACTCTGGGCGATCTGTACTATATATTTTTTAATTATCAGAACCATCCAAGAGATACAGAAGCACTTTTAAGAAAATTAGTTAATAATGTACCTCTTTCAACTAATTTAACTCATTTTTTATCTCTTAAAAATCTTGTTATTTACTACGAAATAGTTAAATTTTTAAATAGGATGAAACTACCTCAATAAATAACGTGCATTATACATTAGGCTAGCTTTGTGATCCTTGTATGTCTTTAAATTTGTTTTATAACCCCCTTGCCGCAGTCCTCAGTGTGTGGTTATGAAAGGGCTCCGATAAGCCCCTGGGCGAGAAATATTAATATTCCCTTTGTGTCTTCTATTAGATTTTTTTAGGTTGGTTTAGGTTAGGTTAGGAATAAAAAAAGTATATAGCACTGGCGATTGCCTAATGGACAACGTCTAATGCCAAAAAAAAACATTTACAGTAAAGAGTAACAAGCCATTCCTCAACCTAACAATCATCAAAACAAAAATTTCTCTCTCTAAATAATATGTACAGTTATGTGTCCTCACTAACTCACCGAAGCAGAGGGCCCATTAGGTCGGTGAGATGTGGCGCGACGAAAATCCGTTCTCAAATAAAATACATGTAGATTAATGGAGACTCGTCCATTAGGGCCGTAGTGCGGAGCGAAGTGGGTCAGAGCGGTTTTGTGTGGTGGACATAACGAAAACTTTGATCTGCATCGCGCCGCTCTGCTCCTTCTTACCGACCTAGTGGACGCTCGCCTTGATTCATTAACGCAGAACCTAAACCGTAAAAGTTAGAACCTTGATATTTTACAGGGATGTACCTTAGATGCCAAAACCGCTACCAAGAGGAATTTTTTCAAGTTAATTGGGGGAGTTAATTGTTTCTACCAAACTCTTCAGTTACAGCGTTAAAATTTGGTAGGGGTGTAGAATTTGACCATAATGGAGTAAAATTGAAGGTTAAAGTTTAAAAAATGAATCTCTAAACCTTTAAACCCTAAAAAAGCCTGATAATTTCTATTGGTCTTATAAAAAGCCGGTACGTTTTAATGCAGTCTAGCGAGCATAGATAGAGGACGGACGTACGACATGAGCCGAGAACTACTCATTTCAACATGTTTCCAGCAATCAGTAGGTTAACTCGGCTTGTTGCTACGCACAGTAATCGGTGGCTTTTAATCGCGGTTTCCCCGAGATTTTATCCTGAAGCAGTCACTGTTGTAACGGCAATCGCGGAAATAGGTACTTCTTGTCACGAAGTGTAAGCTTTTTTGTGGTTTTCTTTCGTGTGTTTACTGCATTCCAGGTTATAGTTACTGTGTCTATAGTGAGCGTTTATACACTTTATTTATTTTTTGTTTGTTTTTTAAACGTTAGCTGCCATCCATGCATTGGCTTTATATTGCCATGACGCCGCGTGATTCACCATTGTTCCACGTATTTACTATTTTTAAATGAGCTTTAGTTTCTGTTGGCCCCATAATAATAGATGTTAATATATATGGTTAGCTTCCTCACATACGGAGCTTTAATTTAAAAAGATATATATTAAAGTACGTTAATTTCTAATGATTTTAGGGTCACATTTGTGTATTACACAGAAGTAGATTAAAAAAAAATAACTTATTGACAAACTTAGCTTTAATTTAAACATACACCTTATAATTTACTACCTTTTAGCGATTTTATAATCATATTTGCTTTACTTATAAATAAATTATTAAAAATACATTTCACTATTTATGTCCAATATGTATACTTCAATAAAACATATCATACAAACGTCTTCCTCGGATTCATCTATTTCAGAAAATTCAAATTCAGGTAACTGAATTAATTCGCATGCAAATATTATGTTATTGGATATAGAACTTTCATTTCCAAAATACGCCTTACTATTTACATTCCGGCGTAGAAGTTTAGCAGAGAATAGAAGGTTTATTAATGATGCAAGTGTATGCTGATAACCATAAACAACTATTAATGGACATACTCTAAGAGGTAAGTCTTTGTAAGTTACAGATGCTCCTTACCAGCGTCAGTCAATTTTGCCGACTTAGCCATGTAAGTCCCAAAAAAGGGGAAAAAAATATGTAAGGTATGCTACCAATAATGTCACTAAAAGATATCATATTGATTAATATGGTAAAGGAAACAAATTATACGGAAAATTGGCTAATCGTAAGGTAAAATCACTACGAAAACCTCAAGGTATATTATATTATTCAATTGCTTCCGCTTGCTGTAGTTACGTTTGCTTTCTCACACTTACTCTAAAATAACAAAGACATTTATTGAAACTAGTTGCGTCAACGTTTCTCAATTACTATTGTTTTCTTGATAACTTTCATCATTCCATTTTAATTAGAAGAATAACGGGTGATACTGTTTATAAAAAAAACACTGGTAAAAATAATATTACTAAGAAACATTGGAACATAAATTTAAAAAAATAATTCTTGCGGAACTTTGGCAAAACAAAAGCTTGGTCTCCTTTTTTTCATGATATTTATTTGTGATCTACAAATTAAAAAATTAAAAAGCCGTTTTATTTTAGAACGATACACTTTATTGAAAAATTACAAAAATACTTCTTTTCACTAAATAACATTTAACTTCGGATGTGATGTAAAAAATTGTTTTGGGGAACTTGAATAAAACAAAAGCTTGGTCAACTTTTTCATTGTGTTGGTGATGTACAAATTTAAAAGCCGTTTTATTTACAAACGGTACATTTCATTGAAAAATTACAAAAAAGACTTCTTTTCACAAAATAACATTTAGTATCGGATGTGATACAAAAAAATTGTTTTAATCAGTATCGTACCTACTTTCTTTTGGATCTGGTTGAAATAGACAGGACGATGTTAAAAAAAGGTAGTTCTTGTATTAATTATTAACTGTATAAATTAACATGATATTTTTGGCCTTGAACTAAAATAATCTTAATTACTTTAATCTTAAACTGTAGTAAAAAACATTTTTTTTTCAAGAATAAATTTGGATCAGATTAGTTATGAGTAGAATATAGAATTTAGGTATTGATGGCGTCAAAACCAGGATTTATTATAGGTTATGTGCCAAAGCGTAAATATGTTCATGTGTGTATTACACAACATATATTACCTTGCATTTTTTTTTCGAATTCGGTAATATCCAAAGTTGGTAACGCCAATTTATACAACGTACATTATTAATATATGTTCTAAATGTTTTGGAACTAAACTTGTTTATTTTTAAATTACGATGCAAACTAATACAGTAAAAATACTCATTTCATGCCTAATATATCTAAACCAAACATAAAGTACTTTTATTAAAATATCATAAAGTTAAATCTCATTTTAAGTTCACGCAATATGATAGTATTTCAGTTTAATGAATAGCAATTTAGACATGAGATTTTAAATAGAAATGAATGTTTCAGCTGTTCGTTTCACCAAATTGTATAAAGCTTTAACCAATGAATTGTATTAATTTCCGTAGCTCACGTCTACAGTGCTAATTATGGCTTCAATGTTTTATCTAATCCGAAACCATTCATTTAATTTAGATTAAATGTAATAGAATTTGACAGAAACTTGCCTCAACAAGGTTTACAATATGGTTTATAATAATATGCTGATTATTAAACGGGGAATAGGTATTGTTAAGTGAGATATAATATTAAAGGGGATTAATTAAATCATTCAATAGCAGTGACTATTTCCCGCTATGAGGAATCAAACACATATATTTTAAACGAACAAACTTAACTTGCCGTTTTCAACTGATTAAGCAGAACCTAGATTTCCTTAAGTTAATAAATGTTTTGATGGTGTTAAAGTTTTCGTGTACTACTATTTTCCAGTGAATTCAATCTTATGCAAACTGTGTATTATTTTTACATTGTTAACGACAGGCCTTTTATGTTTATCTGACATTTCGAGTTTAAGTGGGTACTATTGTCACATAAACGATTGTTCTTTTTACAAAGTGATTTAGATTATAAAACCGTGACTCTTCCCTTAAGCAAATGAATGTGAGGTTTCTAAAGGTGCATCCACATAGACCACGCTGCACATTCGTGACCGTCACAGTAACATTCGTGAATACTTTATGCGTTGCTATTCGATTTTTCCGCGCCGCGCTGCAACGTGAACTTGTTTGCGAGTATTTCAGTTTCTAGTTAGCGCAGATTGGTTAGTCTGGAGTCAAGGACCGATAGCTACTACTGACTTATGTGGTTGACAGAAGGACATAAATATAGTAACTCTGCTATTGCTAAGAGGTTTCTTGCGAGAACCAAACCGCACGCCTTCATGTCGCTACGTTAACTGAGCTGGGCCAAGTGAAGAAAAAGTACCAAAGTGCCTATAAAATTACATAGGAATAATCCCGGTTACCCGCAGAATTCTGTACCCTCCTGCCTTGATATTGGTTATATTTGTTGCATATATTACAGGTACATAAATAAACGCACCACATGAATTTTTATGTGGTGTGTTTATTAATATTTAATATCGTTTTTATAAGTACCCGCTTTGAAAAATGCAAAATATTTCCGGCTCCTACTTTTTAACAAATAGTTGTATATTGTGTACGTAATGTGTCCCACCTAAAAGTTCCCATATAACTTGGAAGAATAATATTTTTTTAATAAACGTTAAAACACGTCGATTTCTATTTCTAGGGAGACAACTTTTGAGGCACAATTTACTTTCCACCTTCAACCCCTTCCGTACTATCCACCCCCTTATCTAAATAGCGACAGGGGTTTATTGATACCCAATTTTCTATCATTTTGTAAAGGACAAAATTACAAAATTTAACTTTATAATTTTCATAATCTCAAAAATATGAGAAAAAAGTTTCGTTAGTATTCAATATAAGAAAAATTAAGTTAATTGAAAATCATAATTTTTATGATGTTTTATAACAATCACTATTTGCTATGTGTGAAACCTCCATAAGTCAGTTTCACAAAAATGAATTGACAAAATTAACAGCTGAGCAAACCACTGATTAGAGAAATAAAATACTTTCAAAATGGGTTACGTGTTGGCCCCTATTTCGTTTTGACATTCTTAGGAAGTGGTTTATACGAAAAGAGCTGAAGGGGATTGAGTACAAATTGTGCCTTAAAAGTGACCAGTTATTGGAAAAAGGAACCAGTTTTTGTATATAAAAAAAATCTGCTTAAGCTACGCGTTACAGTTTAGAGCCACTAACTGAAGGCAATTTAGTTCAAATGTTTTCTTGTTTCTTATTCAGTGACATTTTGACGGTGCAGCATCTCAAAATGTTGATTGATGTTTTAATGATGTACATGTTTGCACAGATGCATCAGTTATGCAGGTATCAAAAATATCAGACAGTTGAAATATGCAATAAAAATATATTTTAATTAGACCATAATTTTGCTTATACAGAGTGACTTCGAAACAAACCGAAGAAAAAGTATCCCTAAATCCTCCCAGTTACCGACGACGCTCCTAATAACCGCATTCATGTCCGAAAACTAAGCAATTTTAATTTACAAAGTCCATACCTACAGATAAACAAAAAAATATCGCATGTTTCTGAATAATGTTAAAATGTAATAATTTTTACCTATGTGTACCACCAACGCACGGTCGGTGGTCTGATTCTAAGGCTGTTCTGATTAAAACTTAACTTAGTAGAAGAGATTCTCACGTGGAAATGAAAGACGCTCTATTCTTTAATCACACAAATTAACTAAAGGCCAATTAACCCATCACTCAGACAGAATTTAAAACAAAAATCCCACTTTAGAAGATAACCTAGCATGTGTGCTTTAGTGTAATCAGGAAAAAATCTGTTTGGCAGTTGTCTAGTGCCGTGTGCCGGTGAAGTTAAACTAAAATATATACAAAATGCTCTCCCAGATTTTGTGTAGAAATTCTGGCCTTTTTTGCAACAGACTGCCAGACTTTTGTGAAAACGTCAACATTTTAGAGATTGATATTCATATCATTTTGCACTCTGGCATGTAGTTTCTCGATCGTATTGATTGGTGTTGAGTTTCAGCCGTGACACTATTACCTAAAAATAATGTCGACATAAAAAATTTTCCAAAAAATTAAAATTCAATTTCATTAATATACAGTCCGCTAATAGCTCACGAATTCAAAACCTCTTCTTTCATTTCCGATAAGAACATCTCATATGGGACTAACCTTTCGACAATAATGTATATTATTACTTAATTTCGATTTGTTGTTTTACAATACCTGACCAATACAAATATTTTTTAATAATAACTTTTAATGTAACTGCATTTAATCTTCCTACTTTTTCAACACTTTCAGTTGAACTGCTTGACAACTTTTTAATTAAATTTTACTATAAAATCATTAAATAGCAAGAATAATATATTTGCAGTCATGTTGTTATTTTGAGAACAATATAAAATTTCTATATGAGTATTAATTTTTATTTTATAATTTTATGTTTGATTTTTACATCAATTTTACTGTAAAATGGTTAAGTAGCAATATCAGTTTATAGTTTAATTCCAGCATATTGCCGCATGTTCATATGCCAAAAACTAATATACATCGGAAATGCACAGAAGAGGATGAAATATTGTAATATATTGAAGAAGTTGAACATTTTATTACATTTCAGTTCAGCGTGTACAATCAGATAGGTAGGAACACTTTTACTCCATTTTTTAAAAAGTGAAAATGGTTTAAAACTTGATTCCCTGAACAGCTATTTCTGAAGAGGCAGATTTTCAGTGAACCGAGATAAGACCTGAGGACAAACAGATCAGTAGCAGTAATTTCACTGTATAAAAATATTGATAAAAGTGAGATCCTCATCAGACCAGCGATAATAATGAAATAATTACATAACAAATATCTTTTGAATTTGTAATATCTTTAGTAACAAAACAATACAATCGAAGATAATAAGTAGTGTGTGCTTTAATGAAATAAAAATTACCAAAAATTTCATTCCTCTATCCATTAAAATAAAGTAAGGGAATATAGCAACAAAAATATGGAGTACATTTGCATGCATGAGTTTTTATCCTAACGTAGCTTTTTGCAGTTTTATTCCCCTAATTTGTTTTATGGGATACAGGAACAGAATTTTTGTTAATTTTTACTTTTTCATTTCATCAATTTCGTTAGTATTCTCTTAAATAAAATCATACCAAGAATGTTTTTAAGAGAAAGGTTCATTTTAAACAGAATTTTCTGTTGGAAGAACCATTATCGATAAACTTCTATGCGTAATCGCATAATAATTAGGGATGCAGATTTATGTTTATAGGTTGAATAATCATTTAAAAATGGTATCTTTTATTTATTTTGCAATTTAGTACATCGACGTCATAATTGTCATGTGAATAGAATACCATGTCTTTTATATCGTTAATTACTTTAGTCTAAAACATTACATGTTTTAGCTCGTTTGGAATTTCAAAATACTATTAATTTAACCTCTTTGTTGTCTTTTCTCAAAATAATTGGTAGCGTTATTGTATTTTTAATTTTTCACTGCAGCACCCCCGTCCAATTTCTGGCATAGCACAATTAGCTGGGGGTTGTACTTATTGACCGATAGCTCAGTTAGCAGGTCGTGAATAAGGGCTTAGATTAATTTAAGTTCTCACCAAAATCTAGGCTGGTCGCCAGGACTTTTGTAAGTACCAAATAATAATTAAATGTTTACTTTAAAAGGTAAAGATAATGTTATTACTTGAATTCTGTTGGGAAAGAAGTCGAATAAAAAGATACTATTTAATAAAAAGTGTAATAAAAATTGGTATGAAAAATGTACAATATTTATATTGGCTCAGATGGCCTCCTTTAGTAAAAAAAATCTAGATGTGGTTGAAGATCAACAAACTAACCACACACAAAAAAAAATGCTATGACGTTATTGAAAGGGAAAAAATCTGACTCATCTCTTACAAATAGCTTCTGACCAAATATAAACGTTCACTAGGGACGAAGATCTTACGTAACTGTAAATGGATTAGTCCAGCGAAGAATCCACCAACGGCTAAGCTCTTAATGTATTCGGTGTCAGTTTGAATCACCACTGTAAGTACTGCAGTTACCCCTGAGACGAAATGCCAGTTGTATAAAATATAGTTTTCCTGCTCCACCCAGTATATAATGATCAGTTTGATCCACCAGTTATCCTCTTCTCTTGGTCTAGATATTTACATAAAAAGGGGAGAGATTTATGAGATCAGTATTATAGGCAAAACAAAGTAAAAAGCTGTGACGTTTGAATTGTCCAGCTACGTAGACAAAATATGAGAGTTAACACAAATTTAGAGTAAATTGCAAACTAAACAAACTAGGATCGGTATCCTACAATATTTTAGGATGTTGAAGACTTCAACTAACATAAGTATCGATAAAAAATACTAGTCCAACAAATAAACTAGGTGTAGCTATGATGGTAAACAAAGTGAAAAAGGTATTCACCATATTTTAAGACATATTTTACTAAAAGAAGGTAATCTTCAAGAAAATAGAATTTAGAATGTCTGTATACAGACGGACAACTAGAAAGATAACGTCAATAAATATTTGTTAAATATAAAACGATATGATAATTTTCAAATTAAAGGTAACGTTAAATTAAATTATTTATTAGTTCCTCGGAGAGAGGTAATAATAAATTCCAGATAAAGTTAAATAAAGAAATATAGCTTCACTATATGTTTACTGCAGATAATCAAAAGTTAATCAATTGCCAGATAACTAGGCAAGTATTATTACCAGAGAACTAGGCAAGGCTCCACTAGAGCAACGTTTCTGACTAAATACTAAGTAAACGTTCAAGTAAGCACTGGATATTTTAAATTTAGAAAAACCTTATGTTACAGAGGGCTAGTTGGTAAGTATATGCACTGGTGTAAAATGATCCACCACAAAACAAATGCACCACGTTAGGTAATTCTCACAAAGTTTATAAACAAATAGGTTTCCTCCAAAAAACAGGGACACCAAACTCCAAATATCACCAGTCATCACTTTTCACGGAGCTACCAACGTAAGCAAGTGACCTAAAACATCAACAAAGACAGAAAACAACTAACTACGATACAAAATGGCGACATCCGTTGCCGGGTAAATCTAAGATTTACAATAACCGAGAGTTAGTTTAAATTAGCACACAAAAATTCTTACAATATCAGAGGGATATGAGACAAATTGCCAACAAGGCACGATAAATCGATACTATTGATATTAAGGATGGCTGTTTCACAGAATGACCAATGTGTATTGATCACTGAAAAGCAATTATTATGAAAATTACCTCAAAGATACGTTAAATCAATATAGCAACTTTTTAAATAATGATGATCATAAAATTACACGATAATACCCGAAAACATATAAATTTTACCAGACCGCTGAACTACAGGTGTCTTCCGAACGCTAAACAAGTAAGAAGCAAGTGGCACCGTAGTGTTCTGCTACCTAAACTCGATTATAGTTTGAAAAGAGACAAACATTTGAGAGTACGGTATGAGCAATAAAGACAAATAGATATTTAGGCATTTTTTATAGGTGCAAAAATCAATTGTTCTAGTAGAAATCAGTGGCGCCATCTGGAATAGATGTGCAGAAACAATTTTTCACGGAAAACAACAAACTGGAATGAAATGGCTTGCAATTTCGTTACATCACTAATTTGACAGTATGAATAACATATGATTTTCACAGGGGTACGATTTAACAGGGCCGTTGCTATATTTGGTGCCTAACTGCAAATTAGAAATTGACGCCCCCTTCCATCCTAATAGTATCCTCCTTTTCTTCAGACTCGTTTGTAAAATTTGTTAACACTTTTCCTGTTTCCTATTACAGTGAAAAAATTGCAATCAAAGGACAAATTTACAGTCGGAATGAAAAGAAGTACTGAACAGAAAATAGAGAATATCGTATGCAGACATAGTAAGTGATAAGTGTATCCTTCTGGTGATCAGTGCTACTACAAGTCAGACATCACTGATGTCTTAGTGACTGATAGAGACCTGCAAAGCAGGTACCAAGACCTACGACCTCTAACCCTGGTGGGCTAAACTATACACTGAATAAGATTTGCAGGTAACAACTACTCAGCGGACAAAAGCCTCGACCTGCATTGAATTAAACCTGCAAATATTGTTGCAGCTTTAATTCAATGCAGCTTGGGGCTTTTGTTCGCTGAGTAGTTGCTTCCCGCAAATCTTATTCAGTATATAGTATAGCCCACCAGGGTTAGAAGTCGAAGCTCTTGGTACCTGCTTTGCAGGTCGCTATCAGTCGCTAAGACATCAGTGATGTCTGACTGGTAGTAGCACTGACCACCAGAGGGATACGCTTATCACTAACTATGTCTGCTTTGCTTAGTCTGCTACAGGCTAGCCTGGTTTGCTATTATTATTTGTCCTTTCCATTACTTATGGCATACTGATGTGAGGAATCGACAAATATTCTTAGCTACCAAACAAGATTTGCAGGTTTAATTCAATGCAGGTGGGGGCGTTTGTCCGCTGAGTAGTTGTATCCTGCAAATCTTAATCAATATCGTATGAACAAAAGTTTATATGACTAAGTCAAATAAAACCAATATTTTATTTATTTACTTATTTAGTAATAAAGAAATGAAACCTCATAGATAATTACAAGTTACAACTTTTTCAGTGCTTTCATGTTTGCGAAATTAGCAAGTAATTCATTAATATCCGGCTTGGCACGTACTATTACTCCCAATGGTTTGGTAGGTTTACAAGCGTCTTTTAAGGGGTACTAGATCGTTGGTAATATTTTTATATTTTTACCAGCTCAAGTGATCGTTAACTACTTGCCACGCTAACACGAACTGTCACTAATATTTTTAAGATAATGCGGAATTGTTTGATTGAATAAATTTGAGAGTTTCATAAGGATTATGGAATTAACATTATACTAACTTAAACAGATTTCATTATAAAATGAGGAGCAGACTTTCTAATCGAGCTTTGTCCATTCTTTTACACACCCAGCCATAGAGAGTGTTGAGCACTTTATCGGCTCACTAATGAATTTATTTTTATTTCCCATGCTGAATTTCAACTAAAATAGTGCATTTAAATTGCATATGAATACTTAAATTCATTACTTAATCATTAGTGAGCCGAAAAAGTGCCCAATACTGTTTAAGGCAGAGTGTGTGAAAGAATGGAAAAAAATCTCGATTAGAAAGTCTGCTCCTCCAATAATGTTCTTATTTTTACCATTCAACAAATGGTGTCGTAAATCATTGCACTGAAGTTTTTCATGGTTGGTTCGGGCAAGTTTATGTATATTGTATAAAATATAAATTTATCCTATGGAACTAATATGGAGTACACAGTTTGCTTCCGACATATTTAAGAAATAGTTTTGATGTCTGGTTCCCGCTCAAACTATTGAAAGTTCTCGAGAAGATTTAAGCAATGCCTCGTAACTAGTCAGTGCGGATATCGAAAATAAACGCTAATAACTTCTCAATGATTGTTAAAGCAATGGCAAGGTTTTCATGGGTATACTGAGATATACTGATGGGATTGATATAATTCAAGTCATGCCACAGATTAAAAGAGCACAATAATTGAAAATTATTCAACGTTGTTCTAAAGATATACCTATGCTTCATACTTCGAATCTGTATCGAATTTGTCGTTAATTATCTCATACAGAGACTTCAGTATCAAAGGGGGATGTGCTTCTTGATAATTGCCCAACATTTTGTTGATGGCGAGAAAATCTTGTACATACTCCTGAATAATATTTGTTTAAATCAGCCTAGCGGTGGTGATGCAGTGATATACAAATTATCTATTATGCTTGATCAAGCCATACCAAAACTCGTTTTTGATAAGACCTTAGTGTTTAGTGTTCATTTCATTGTTTGCCGCTTAGGTAATTTTTTCACTTTCACATAATGTATTTCGATTTAATTTTATTCCCCACTTTTTACTTTCTTATACCTAATATAAGAAAGTATAGTAATCGTGATTTTTTTTCGACCTCGAGGATTTTTTTCGACCTCGAGATTTTGATTGATATATGCGTTTTGAACCCTCCTGAATACCTACTGACTATTATCCAAATCATGTCTGTCGGTGCATGTGCGTGTGTGCGTGCGTGCGTGTGTGTGTATCCGCGATAACTCAAAAAATACTATTAAGAGACTTCCCAAATTTGGCAGTTTAGGTGATACATTAAATTTGGTGAATGTGGTAACACCAGAAGAGACATAATTTTGGCAGATAAGATTGTCAACAACATTTTAGGTGACACGTTAAATTTGGTGAATGTAGTACCACCAGAAGAGACATAATGAACGAAAGAAGAAAAAAAGGTACAATTTCGGGAAAAAAAATTAAAAAAAATTTATTGCAAAAACATACCTTTATGAAAAAATCTGTCCGCATGTCTGTAGTATCGCGATAGCAGCCACAGTTTTTGAAATAAAGCTTTCAAATTTGATACACTACTTCTAAAGGCCAAAGACAATGAAAAATTCGGTGATGAGCAAAGTTGACCAGCGGGTCCACGGGACTCAAACTTTTTAGTATTTGACTTTACAAAAAAATATATTCTTGACGAAAGATTATAAATCATGCCTATTATATCAAGCGAATAAAATATATTTTCCAAGTACTTAAATAAAGTTGACGTAAACTGAAATATTTTACACATTTGGCCTCATAAAATGGGGTTAGGATAAATTTAATAGATTGACATTTGAAAGGTCAAATTTAGTTACAAAAATGTCAATGTCAATAAGAAAAAATTATTAAAATATGTAACATGAATTATTAGTGACATTATCGAATGACACTGATAATTATTTAAAAATTTTAATGAAACGTTTCAAGGTACGCCGTTAAAATTTAATAGAGGTAAGTGAAGAACTAAATAGAATGATTTTTTAGATCAGGATGATATATACTGGTATCAGAAAGTTATGTACTGGCCACATCAGATATTTTAATATTTGCATTTGGAGCCCCCGTATAATGTTAATCTCAGTTACCATATTACGCCGTCCCATGCAATTAATAAAAATACCCAAAACTTTGTTAGTAAATATTTATATAATTATTTGAATATCTGTTTATAGCGCAACTTATGCAAAGTTTTATTTAGTTAACATGTTATTTGTTTCCGAGGATTACAAAGTAAGGTAAACAAGTATAAAGAAACTTTACTTTTAAACTGTTATTACTAAATGAGTCCTCGTTCAAAGTTTAAATTATGCTATTTTGTTAAATTACATGTTACGAAAATTTGTAGCATATTATTTTTATAGTATATTAATTCTTTATTTTTCCAAATAAAGTCTGTATATTTATTTCTAAAACCACATGTTTCTTTATCCCTAAAGGTTCCCTAACGCCGCTATAAGAGTCACTAATTAATATTGTATTGCTCATGTGAATATGAATTATAAAAAATTTCAGTTCTACATGAAAAACATAATTTGAGAAATACTTTTATTTCGTATTTTTAAAAATTTTCGTTTAAAACATATTCACCAATATTTTATTTAAAACCGAGGGTAAATCTGTTTGGAAGTTTGGTGTACAAATATATGGAATTCCGTGGAATTCCCTGGAATTTCATGGAATTATTTGTAATGCTCTGGAATTCCCTAGTAATTCCGTGGAATTCTTTGGAATCATACGGAATTCCCGTGGAATTCCTTAAAAGTTTTTGGCATTCCTCAGATGTTTTACAATTATCATTGTAGTCAAAAATTTATTATTTGTTATGATTTATATTATGGCATTAGTTATTTCACATTATCCTTGTATTATATTTTTTAATAGGATTAACATGTAGTTACTTTCATGACACATAGGAATTGTACATATAGACACAAATGGGTGTCATGTACCAATTTCATTATTTTGCATAAATTCAATTAAGAACATTGATTCAGTTTTTTTTGTTTGTTTTATAAAAATATCTGATGTGGCCAGCACGTACCTTGAAATGTTTTATTAAAATTTTTAAATAATTAATTATCAGCGTCATTCGATACTGTCAATAAAAATTCATGTCATATATTTTAATAATTTCTTCTTATTGACATTGACATTTTTGTAACTAAATTAGACATTTCAAATGTCAAACTCTTAAATTTATCCTAACCCCATTTTATGAGGTCAAAAATATAAAAAATTTAAGTTTAACACAGCTTTATTTAAGTACTTGGAAAACATATTTTATTGGCTTGATATAGTAGACATGATTTATAATCTTTCATGAATATGTTTTTTTGTAAAGGCAAATACAAAAAAAGTTTTGGTGCCGTGGACCTTCTTTCAGCTGACCAATTTTGCTCATCATCGAATTTATCAATGTCTTTGGACTTTAGAACATGTGTACCAAATTTGAAAGCTTTATCTCAAAAACTGTGGCTGCTATCGCGATACTACAAACATACAGAAAGATTTTTTTTCATAAAGTTGTTTTTTTCATTATAATTCTTCAAGATTCGTCCAGAAATGCAATAAAAGATTTTAATTTTTTTCCCGAAATTGTACCCTTGTTCTTCTTTCATTCATTATGTCTCTTCTGGTGGTACCACATTCACCAAATATAATGTGTCACCTAAAATGTTGTTGACAATCTAAACTGTCAAATTTGGGAAGTTTCCCGTTAGTATTTTTTGAGTTTTCGCGGATACATACATACACACACATACACATACACATCCACACATATACGCACCGACAGACATCATTCGGAAAATAGTGAAAATGGATTCAGGAGGTTTCAAAACGTATATGTCAATCAAAATCTCGAGGTCGAAGAAAATCACGATCATTATACTTCCTTTAAAACAACTAATAGTTCAGTAGGTTGAATCTTATACTGTTAGCACTATCGACATTTTCTGCAACACCATTATTTGCAAAAAAAAAACATACATGATATTCTTATACAGGAAAATCAGCAAGATTTAAAAAGTGTTATGATTCCAAACATGTTTTATTTTAATATTAAAAATTAATATATAACAACTTTATTCTTAAAACTAATTAATTTCCCTTTTTTCTTTGGATTTACTTCATTTGTGTTCTTGTTTTATGAAATTATTCAATTTTTCAGCTGTTAGTCATATTTTTCTCTAAATCTGTTAGGAGTTATTTCTTCCTTCTGACCTTTCCAGCTTCATTTGTTTAATAAGTTCACCCTTAGAAATAGTGTATACTCATCGAGGCTTTCTTTGTATAAATAGTGTCTGTACTACTCAACCCTAATTCATTTAATAAAATATTTGAAATTTACTTTTTTTGTCTAGACTATTCTTTTTTTTATTGAACAAGTTTAATCTTCCCGAAAGCGCTTTAAAATTATAAAGTAGATTGTTTTAGATCGGCACGTAAATATTTTCCACTTTCCTCATTCTATTTTCATTCCCATCAAAATCTCTGTCGTAATCTAGGTATTTGGAATTTGTGGTCTATTGACCATTATTACCTTAAACAATCCAATCAAAATTAGAAGTTGGTAGAGAGAGAATGTTAAAATTCTTATTTTCGCCGGCACATGATTCAGACCAAATTACAAGATGATTGCAATCGTTTACAGCTTCCTTTCCTCTATTTGCATTATTTATCCTGTGCACATCGAAATTATGTAGCAACGTTTACCTCAAATAGAAATCCTTGCGTTTCGGTAGCATTGTTTGTTGTAAATCCGAAGTTATGTAACACTTATTTTTATCAATAAAAGGCTTTTCTCTATCTGGTCGTTGAGCCTCAAAACCTGCTTTATAATTTTCTGTATGCTCATCAATATTTTGTCCAGTGTAATTTTTCGGATGCCCAAAGGAAAAGTTTAATTTCGTAGAAAAAAATATTAACACATGAGGAAAGTTTCACCATAAAATTGTTGCAAAAATTTTTGTCCTCGCATTATTTAATGTACATTTTGTATTTGGATTATATTCAGATGAGATACAAAAAACATATTCTGGTGATTTTTATTCCGTGAGTAGTGTGGCTGGAATTATTTTTATATGTTCTTAGTACTTGGTCGATGTGCTTTGCTTGAGTGGTGCTTACTACTCTATCAGTAAAGTCGTAGATTGTCCAGTTTTCAGTTTTTGTTTAATGAACTCACCATTTTTCTGCTAAATTGAATTAATGAACAACATTTCAAAATTCAATATTAAACACCAAAATTGAAGGATTTTTCGAATTTTTTTCTATGTCCAAGTAACCAGCCATTATATGTATAGTTTAAATTTTGCATCCCTGTAAATGGCTCTTAACACAATAATAGTTGGTATCAGTTTCTCTTGTTTCCATTAACTACTAATTCCTATTTCGATGTATGAAGGAGAGCTCAAGATATTGTTAATATTAGTGATTTTCGCCAGCAAATGTTAAAAATTATTGCTTGTTATTGTTCAGTTTTTTGTCACACCCTGCGGCAATTTATAGAACGAATTGTATACACGTTTAAAATCTAGAATCTAGATATTACGTAATATATTCGATAACCAAAAGCCCCTACAATCATATGGAGATAGGCTTTATTAAGTAAATTCCTCTTATATAATATAATAACAAGCCGCAGGGTAAAATGGACAAAGAGAGACAAATATTTTATTAAATTATTATTTAAAAATACAAAAGGAATGCTTTCGCTTCTCATACGTTATTTATAAATTGGGGTGATGAGCAATAAATTACACATAACATGAATATCACTACTTGCTTCCAGAAGATCACTTTATTAAAAAATGTTGAATGCTATATAAACTTTAATTTATTGGTTCGTAGGGCTAATAAAAAAATTAAATAGCTCGATGTAAAACACATTTTACATCACAGTGAGAGAATTTCTATTGGATAGTAAAAATTGTCCGTATATAAAGTGTAAAATATGTGTGTTACAAATAGGTATGTTAATAATATGAAATAACTGAATAATAAGCTTGTGGGCTATTTATAAGTATTTTGTAGCATCGCCGATAAAGTTGTATACAAAGAATTTGAAAATGTTGCATTGGCCTTGTTATTAACAGGCCAGTGGGCCAGGGCAGTGTGAGCGAAATTAATTCAGAATAAGCTGGAATTAATTTTAATCTATTTAAGATCATATACAAATATTGTACCCCCAGAGAGATTGAGCTTTTGCCACCATCTTAAACAAATTTCAAGGAAAGTTTTTTATGAATTATTTGCAAATATCTCGATTACTGTCAACTTAACAGAAAAACATGTAGTTGCCAAAGTTAGAGATAGGAAAAATCTACGAAATATTCTATACAATTTTGTTCTAGGGCTGTTTATTTCAAAGACACAGGCATTGAAATATATGTGCCACTAAATATTTACATAAAGTCGAACATACTACTTCGTTCTCTATCTCTTAGCTCGACCAATTACAGCTAATATTTTTTGTCACTATACATGATTATTGTCAAATCCAGTGAAGAAAACATTTCGTTGTGTACTCGTTACCACACAATCTTGAGAGTATTCAGCGCGTTTTTTATGTGGTATTCCCTGGAGACCTAGTCCACTAAGCTACTTCACATTTGTTTTAAATTCTCTTGGCTTTCGCAAGTAATACAACAAGGGTATTAATGATTTTCAAAAATTAAATTCGTTCGATTTATGAGAAACAAAATATGTGCTTGGTTTCCTAAAAGCAACATATTTTGTTTCGAAAACGAGAACAAATTTGCAATAATCGTTAATTAAACGTTGTATTTGTTGAGATTATTTCTTGAAAAGAGAAATTAAATTACGTTCAAACCACTTAAATAATTATTTATTGTCAATGGTAATATTAAACTTTCAATTAATTGTTATAATTGAAAGGGTGAGTGGATCAATATGTTAATTAACAAATAGCTAATTTGTCAGAAAAATGTCTTTACTAACCTTTATTCACCAGAGACACGGATTCATGTTATTTGTTAACTCTTTTATCCATTTGGTATCTAAGTATCTAGTCATAGAAACGTAACGAAACATTGGTGATAACAAAGTTGTAATATCACAACACTTTGTTGAATAGAATATTCCAATTTTTTAAACAATATCAGTTAACACCTTGATCCATGCTTCATCAATTTTTAAATGTAATATCATCTAAATTTATTTCTTTTTTTCATTCTGTCAATGACCTTTCAGTTGATGTGTACATTAATTTGCTTTTGGTAACTCTGGAAACAAGATCGCAGCCGTAATTCTTTTTAATATTGATTAAAACTACTAATAACAAAGCGAAATATCCAGTTGGCAGCTGAAATATAAAAACGAAAACACCACAATTTTCGTTTAATAATAGACGTAGTAGAACCAAAGCAAACGTTTAGTTGATATTGAATTTTTTGAATTTTTGCATCCACACTTTAAAGGTGATTCTTTATTTCCATGTTATTGCTGAATTTGAATGTATGAGTAAAAAGAATGCAAACTAGCTGCATTTTTGGTTGGAGGTAATGATGATAAATGCAACTGTCGTTCCGATGACACTTCCACCCTGACACGCCACATTTTTAAGTTCCATCTACACCGAAAACATCATATGGAGCCGTAGTTTAGATTTTAGTTTAGCATCGAGAAATCTAACATATTTTGGTGCCTAATTTCATTGAAGTCTACACTGTGCATGGAATGTCCCTGCAACATTTTCTTTTCTAACTTTTCAACAGATGCAATTAATTTTGAACAATATTGAAGCAAAGCGTCATTAATCACAAATTGAGGATAACAGGGCCATTAGTATGCTCCAAGCTAGTTCAAGTCAATGTGGCTACAGAATTAGAAGTAAGCCAAAGCGTCATTAATAGGATTTGAAATCGGTTCTTGGAAACTGATTCTATACAAGAATGGCCCAGAAGTGGTCGACTCCGGTCTACAACACCGCGACAAGATCGTTATATTTGACTTACAATGAGAAGGAATCCTAGCCCTTGCGTGTATCCAATCACTAACCAATAGATTCAGGGAGCTTAGCCTGTCAAGTCATCCTTAATATCAAGTCTCTCGGTTAAGTCCAGCTGATCATACAGCTCGTTTAAGGTGGGTAATAGATCGATCTCGTTTCGGTTTGCGCAGCGAAAGCAAATGTCTACGAGTTTGGGGGATGTCAGAGAACAGCCGAAGATTTATCCAACCCACAGTAGCTTTTAGAGGAGGCAGTGTTATGGTATGGGGCGGAATATGTGTTGGAAAATGCACCGATCTGTACATCTATAGGAGGACGAACTTGACAAATGTATACTAATGATGTTGTCAGTAACATGTGACGACTTTTCAAGCTGCTGTTGGCAAAAAATTTCATTTTTGTTGATGATATTACTCGCCTTTATCGTATCACGGAATTGATCACAATATTCTTCCACTTTAATCCCATTGAACATGTGTGGGATTTATTGAGCAGGGTACTTCAGAACCACCAATCAGCTCCAAGGAACATTAGGCAACTGTTAGATATTCTTCACATTTTATGGGCACAAGTCCCACAATATGTGATTGACCACAGGTTGAGGACATTGTTGGTTTCCCACGGCTAAACTACAAAACTTCTTACAATAACATTGTTTTTTCCTCATTTTTTCATAACCAAATTATGTCAACACATTAATAAAGAAGTTGTCAATCACCTATAGCGATTTTTTTCCGTCCAATCCTTCCATGAAAATATGAAATATCCTTACATTTATTTACACAGTGTATTTTAAACTGTATTGAAAAAATTTAAATTTAAAGACATCACACATAAGGTAAAAACAAATGGATAAGGCCAGAGCTAAAAATTGTTGTCGGTTCTCTTGAGGATTCTATACAAATCGAATATTTTTTTATATGTGCCTAATTTCAGGTACACGATTTTGTAGATCTGTGTAATTTGTTCACAGCCTCAAAATAAGTCCATTTTATCCTGCTGTTAAAAATATCTAGAGATGAAAGGAAGCCTATTTGCAGTATCAGAAGGTTAGGGATTAACCATTATTTTAGTGGAAAGACTGATATCTGATAAATAAAATAACAACAACGTATTGCAAATTTTATTTAGTAGTATTTCTAGATGACGTACCAATGTCAATTATGATAGAAAGTATGACATATATCATGGATAATAGCGAAATTTATTTTATAGTCAGGGCACAAAGTTTATTTCAGAGCCGCCATAAAGTTTTATGGTGAATACTTTAAATATACGCTATCTTAAATTAAATCATCTGTCGCATTGGCCATGTTTATTAGTCATTTTCTGTAAATATTTGACTTGAGAATTTTTAAGATTTAAATATTACTATTTTAGTTTTTTACTGGTATTACCTGTTAGAATTTTTGAAAATGGTATAATTTAAGATTTCATTGAAAGTGTAAAACAATTTCTAAAAATAAATAAATTTACATCTTCCATTGGGAAGTCATGTTCATTTTCAAAACGAAAAAAAATATAAATTAGTATAGCGGAGAAATTGGTGCATTAAAATATTCTTAATTTATAATAATAATAATAATGGCATATAACATCCTCAGGAGCTCAACTCCCTCTTGCGGTTTGTGAAATATCATGAAACTGTAGGAGTGGTAGCAGGATTGTTCAGGGCAGAAAAAAAATTCGCAGATGAACTTGGTCTCGCATTCGACACCAGGCGAGGAGGCCGGCGAGGTGGTGATGTAGATTCAGTCAGTGAGATTCAGTGAAATCGTCTGAAGGCCCGAATCAGAGTTGCTGAACGGGAAAAACTGTTTCAGGAGAATATCGATAATCCACAGCTTGGTGTCTTCTATAACAATATAAAAACACTGGACTTATCGACCAGGCTAATATTCGCCTTTTTAAGGTCAGCTGTGCTCAATCAGACGCCAGAATCGCTCATGCACTTACTTTCAACAATTCCCATACATAAAATTTCGGTCTACATCTACGCGGTGATACAAGAGCTATATTACCACGTAAGGCACTCATACGAGTTAGGCGACATAGTTTTTCGAGTAGTTCGATATAGAATTTAGATCAGCATTAAATTGGTTAGAAAAACCTTAATGCCTGTTGAATCAAAATAAATTGTGTTTCATCTGCATGAGATAATGCTTTTGCGAGTTTAGCATTGTTTGAAATTTTATAGCGTAACTTTAAAAGAGAATTGGCCCACAAACTAACTGAATATGGTTATTTAAATAGGTTTTATTATAATACAAGTGCAGTTGCATTACTAACTACAACAGTTGTAGTACATATAATCTTTTAACAACCCAATTGATTATAATTAGAAATAATTTTATAGCTAACAATAGAATTATAAATTTGTGGTTGAATAAATTTCTCTAGAAACTTCGGTAAAGTTGAATGATACTAATTGACCTTAATATCAGAGTATTGTAAAGGGTTCTTTAATTAAGGCAATGGTCTAATTAACGACTTTTTCAACTGTTCCGGAAAATATGCTGCAACCAAACAAAAGTTAATAATGTGTGTAACATATTTGCAAATAATAATTGTTAGTTATATTAGTCAAATAATTACAAAAATCTGACATATTATTTCTTCGTATTTATGTATTTCTAGAAAAAAAAAATTAACATAATTATTGGGTATTACAAAAGCATTCTTTCAAACCTAACATGATAATAATAATAAATACATATAGTTTTTTATATGTTGCACTGTCATTCTTATCTGAATATACTAATTTAAAAGTTTTAGGCATGTAATAAATCAAAAAAAGAACAAGTCCAATACATTTTATAATAGTAACTATTAAAACAACTACTCAGTCTAGGATTAAGAATTGTATTGATCTAAATAACAGTGTTCTTAATATTAGAAGCCAAAAAACATTGAGATTGAAAAAAAATATTGTTTACCAAAAAGGAAAATATTCACACTCAAGAAATGATTTCCTCCAGTTACAATACAAAAACAAAAACCTCTATGGTTAAATGAGGCGCTATTTTCAAGAACTGCCTTAGTCCAAATTGCTAACTTTTCAGAAATAGAATAAAATGCAACTTCTTCTGTGTGAATATAAATTAAATAACATTTAAATTAATTTCTGGTGCATGTTTTACTAAAAAAATGCTGAATACAATACGTTATTACATTTATACACAATGCTAAAAAAAGGAATCAGGAAAAAATTGTGACCTTGGTTATTTTTGTTAAAAACAGGTAGTAGAATAATTTTCTATTATTCAGACTTAATCACTACAACGTAACTTAAGACAAAACATGTGACGATGCGATATCCAAAACTTTGTTTTCTTCTCTACTGATGTTATCATCAATATCTCTTAATACCATTTTCATCATTTGCATATAGCTTTTAAAGTTTTATAAAATGCCTTGTTCTCTGGATTTTTCAAATTCTGTGAAAGATTTAACGTGGTTTTTAATCTGCTTGGCTTAAGCTTTATCTGCTCTTCGTATAAAGATGATAAATTCAGCTGTAAATTTTATGATTCCTAACATTAATGGTTTCCCAAGGTCTGCAATGTGTAATTTTAGTGTAAGAGTAATCTGAGGGAATCTGTACTGACCTTACAGATTTTCATTTCATAAAGGCGGTTTATCTATTAAAATGATTTGATAAGGCATCTGAAATATTGAAAAAGATGCATTGTGAAGCATTGAGTATATTAAAGGCGATTAACTCTTGCTGACAACTGACATTAGTGCAGTTGATTTACAAAAATAGCCCTATTGGTTTAAAAAATTATAAACACTTTTTATTACTTGTCTAATTTTCACTTTATCTGTTATTTTACAACTAGTTTCATCCTATTCGGACATTTTCAAGTGAACTAAATTATACACATATTTTACTTTCATTTAAATATAAACTGAACTGAATAGAAAGATGGGTCATTTTATGGTTGATAATATAATTCAAATTTGTACAGATGTTATGTCTTTAAATATAGGGGTTTTTCAAGATAGTAAATTATATTATGGTGTGATTTTTATTAGCAGCAGGTTATCTGAATAAGTTTAATAACGGAGAATTATTTAAATCTATTTGGTCGTATAATATGTTGTAATTTTTATTCCTATTTAATTTATTAATTGCTAGCACTTCTAATAGATTAAGTTTTTTACTTTTCCCACAAATATGTAATATTTTAGATTGATGGTCGTCAGTTATTGTATGACCAGAATCTGTTAAATGTTTATAAAAGTTGGAATGTTGTTTTTGTGTCTGAATATGTTCTCTATATCTTACTCTGAACGATCTACCTGTTTGACCTACATATGAAGCGTTACATTCAGGGCAATCTAACCGATATACACCACATTTTTTAGAGATATCAGTTTTCTGTTTTGCATTGAAAAGATATCTGCCTATATTTTTGTTAGAACTAAAAGATGTTTTAATATTAAATTTGGAAAAAATATTGCTAATTGAATAGAAGAGTTGACCTGAATATGGTAATGAAATGTATGTTTGAACTTTTTTCTCGTTAATAGTGGGATAAAGTTCTTTCAAAAGGGACTTATTTTGTCTTTTGTAGATTAGATTGTTAATTATATTTTGAGGGTACTCGTTATTATGTGCTATAAGTCTTATTGTGTCTAATTCTTCTTTTAAATCTGTCTCAGATAGAGGTAAGCTGAAGGCTCGGTGTGTCATAGATTGATATGCGGCTAATTTGTGGGAGGGTTATAGGAACTAAAGGATATAGTGGCGTCTGAGAAAGTTGGTTTGCGGTAAATATTATAGGAAAATGATGTTTTATGTTAAGTCGAGAAAGTTTATTGATTTATTATCGTTCTCTATTTCTAAGGTAAAAGATATATTATTATGTGTGTTATTGATAAAATCAGGGAGTATTTTTAATTGTCTGTCTGTCCTTTTAAAACCTATTAGGATGTCATCAACGTACCTGTACCAAAAGATAATATGTTTTTTTTTTTTGATATTGGAGAATCCAATATAATTTTTTCAAGATTATCCATGAATATATCGGATAAAAGGGGGCTAAGAGGCAAACCCATAGGGAGCACTGTTTTTTGTATAAAGATGTCCTCATTAAATTGGAAATAATTTTGATCTAAACACCACTTGAATGTTTGCAGTATTTCATTTTTTAATTTTGGGATAATTTTGCATTTTTCTAGTATATTTAAAATTAAAGGAAGACATTCGAAAGGGGGATACTAGGAAACATATTCGAGACATCAAACGATACTAATTTTATAGAGTTGGGGTCAATATTTGGGCTGTTTAATTTTACTGTTAAGTCTAAGGAGTTATTAATTGTATTTTTGGGCTTAAATTTTGTAATAGATTTAAACTCGTGATTAAGTAATTCAGATAACTTACGTGTCGGTGCATTTGTGTAGGAAACCACTGGTCTAATGGGTTTATTTTCTTTGCGTAATTTAACTAAGCCGTACAACTTTGGGGCTTCACAGTTCATATGTGTAAGTCTCCTTTTTTCAAATTCGGAGTGACACAAATATTCAAAACTTTGAATTAAGGACTTCGTTTCTTTTGCAAATTTGTTCGTAGGATCTTGGGTTGATTGTTGTAAATTTTGTTCATCTAGAAATTTCTCAATTTTATTGATATATTCTGTTTCTTGGAGAATAACTGTAGTATTGCCTTTATCTGCTTTTGTTAAAATGAGTTTATTGTTATGTATTTTTTCTTGGATACCTTTTATTGTGGCTGTATGTGAGGGGCTAGTCGTTTCTGTGGACTTGTTTATTTTCTGTGCTATTTGATGTTTTACGCTTTGAGATTTCATAATGGTTTTATTGTTGTTTGTTATAGCTAGTTCTGCATGTAAACCTAGTATTTCTTACGTATATTGGTTGTTAATGCAATATCCTGCGGCTGTTTTTGTAAAACTAACGTATTTTTATCATTTGATAAATGTGGAATACCATCGGTTTTGCAAATACAAATATACTACATTAATACATATCGAAATATAATACCCGATTAAGTAAAAATCTACATAAACATGACCATATTTTATATGTTTGAACTATGGTTGTTTTAGTAAATAAAGCCTCAATTGTTTCCTGGGGTAAACACAGAAGGAAAATAATTATTTCTTTCTTTGACGAATTTTTTATTTGCATTAATTTAACTACCTCAGTCTCTGCCTATATGAGACATCTAAAGTATATTTGTATACAAAACATCCCAAAAAACAAAGAAATAAACAGTAGTACTGGATAATAATAAAATACACATCATTTTTTATTGAAGTGCATATCACGGACAGGCCGGCTGTCCGTGATATGCAGTTGCCTTTAAGAATAAGAATAATAAGATTTGGATGATTCGGTAATAAGCTACATAATTTCGTTTCCGGTAATAAAAAATACGGTTAGTAATGTGACATCTGACAATTTTAGAGATTTTGATCCGACTGGTAGCACTATATAACATCTGTTGTCTTTGAAAATACAGATATAAATTGTACAAAAAATATGACGTCATTCAAAGAAGTAGGTGAACTATTAAGGATTGTATATTATGGCTCAATTTTTGATTGGGTCCAAAATTTTAAATTTATGTTTTAGGTTTAAGATATTTTATAAAAAATCCTACTTTTCTCGAAAACGGTAAATCCTATCGATTTATGAAAGGTATATCATTTTTCTGTAGAAAAGTTATATTTTAAAGTAAATTTTCAACAGAGCCAACAAATTCAAGAATACGTATTAATACACGTAACTCAAGTTCCATGTGCACGCCCTGACTGACCACTTTTTTGAAAAGTGGATGTAGGATACCACTAAAATCCTAAACGAAAAGTAGTATCTAGATTTGGATAAGTATATGTATTTGTATCGAATTACAGCATAAACAATGTCTTTTTCCTCCATGTTCCAAATGGTGAAACTACTTTAATACGTATTTGGAAAATATTTCCGGTCATTATTAGATAATAATAATAATATTTTTTTCATACACACATATTACAGTGTTGTGTAATTTTACTTTCATTAAACTTTCATTATTGTATTTCACTTAGAGTTAAATAACGAAAGAACAAAGTTATATAAATGACAAAAAGAAAAACATGAAGAAAATTTATCTATATGTATAGCCAAAATGGATTTCTTCTGAAATTGATTGAGAATCAAATGGTCTATAATATGAAATAAATACCTCAGTAAATGCCGCGTAATTTTTCGAGAAACCTGTATGCGACTACGGTCGAGATAGATAGATAGTTTATAAATCAATATAAAAATAGATCTAAAAACCATCTAGAAGTATAAATTCAATATTAACAAAGATACAGAGATGTTTCCTTTTAAAGCATCACCTGGTATATAGCGTGAAACTTAATACACGTTACTTATTTATACGATATCAAAGAAACGCCCTCTGATGGTTCATTTGACGTAGAGGCTTATTATTCCAGTATCATACTAGATAACTCTATTGTAAATATCATAACACAAATATAAATTTTATACAAAATTTTCACCAAAAAGATAAAATAATTTCATCCTTTTGTTTAGGTATAGTTTAGTTTTTAATCAACCATTCTAAACCTTAACTTAATTTGAATCAATTGTAGACAGATTCTAAAAAAAAATATTTCTGGTTTGAAATCATTTAATTTTTGCCTGTCTTGCACGTAATAGATACATTCATCACCGTAAAAAGTTAGTAATTGACTACAGTTTTTGATTGTTGGAGTATAAAATTCAAAAACAATTAGACGAACAATTTTCCCTAAACGATGTTATAAAATAATTAACTCATGTTTGTAAGAAAACTTTTAGCTAAGGCGACTTCTATAGGATTTTATATTAGGATAAAGTAACTTTCCAAAATATTAAAGTTGTTACGTACTATATAAGCCAAAGCAGTTTCATTTATGTTGTTTCTATAATTTTGCTGGTCCACAGAGCTTTGGATGAAAATATTATAAAGCAATTTCTATGCTCCAAAATGAAATTGCAGATAATTAAATTGGAAAACGTTTAAAATTTTTAGATAAAGCTAACTTTAAACAACTATTTCGTATTTTAAAGCCATAACTGTCGTTTTATTTTATGTACTCGTATTCTTATAATAATAGGCAAAATAATACTATTAACAATTTACAGTAGCGGAAATTCCTATATTTCTGTGCCGATTTACACAAGATTGATTCTGGATAAAAAGATTACAGTTCTAAAGTTTTATGTAGAGGTTATTCTAACATGCAGTTAGGTACAAAATGTGTAGTTCGAAAATCAAATTGTGCAGTGCAAAATTGAAATCTATGTAGTAGGAAAAAAATTCTGTGAATATTGAACATTCTCATAAATAATAAAATCTCATTAAAAAACTAAAAGGATTTTATTTTGGCTTCTCCTCAGCCTCGTCGTTAGATTCCTTATTTTCGGCTTCCTCAAAAATTTTAGAAACTACAAATATAATTATCTAATTTCTTTGGTGTTATTTATTATTTAAAATTTAATTTTAGGCTCTGTACTCATTGTATGAATTTCAGCGGCACCTGGTGTTTTATTGTCATTAACTTCTGATGGCTAATGAAACATGATATCATGAAATTGTACTAAGATTCGATCGTCACGTGAATTTAATGACAGCAACCTTATTTGTGCCCAATGAAGAATTTTGTACGGTTTCATATTTTGAAAAGTTTTGAATCCTTGAAACTGTAATTCCCTCTGACTATGTTATATGAAGGAATATAACGCTCTAAGTAGTTTTTCAACTTCATCCAGAAGGTTTTCGTAGATATTGCGCACAGCGTTAAAGAATGGCATATTTCCCAAACTCATTCAAATTTTGCTTGTATGGAAAAAATCAAGATTTACAATTAGGTTGTATACTTACATAATTCATTTTGATGGGAAAATCGTTACTGTTATAACAAACAGTAATTGCCAGATACATTTCTCCCGAATTATCTGTAGATGCGTCGACAAATGGCGAAAATTTTTTATTTCCCAAATGTTTGGTTAACTTTTCAAAATAAAAGCAGACATTTTAATGCACTGTAACGAGTAATATTAAACAATGTTGGTGTTAAAACAGGCTGAATTGAAATGGCGCTTATTTTTTGTTTATATGTTTTGATGAATTGTTACCACATAATTTACAATTAAAATAATGAAGGTAGGTTGATCCCATATGAGTAATAAAGGAATTTTATGAGAATTTTTCTTTTTGATTTATCATGAATTAAAATAATGTTCACCTTTATTGCTGAGTTCGGTCCAGTTTCTGAAGTCTCCCTGCCTCTCCGACGCCGTGCTATAGGAATTTGTGGTGATAAGATTTTGCGCGGTATTTCTTCGCAAATTTGGGTTTACCCTCTTCGAAATCCGCAGAAGAACTAATTTTTGTGTCTAATTAATAGCTGGGACGTGAGAATGTGAATTCAAAGTCATCAGACTGAGCTTAAATAGAAAATTGACTTGAGTGTAAGGATTCTTTTATCCATACAATGGAATAAAAAATTCTTCATTTTCATTTACGAAAATTTTAGGAAAATCTTTCAAATCATTTATCAATGTCTACAGTGGCCAATTCCAGTGACATGAGCATAACGCTAACAAAGCTCTTCTGACCAGCTTTTACAAGTCCACGTCCACATATCCAAACATAAATGAGTAAAATAATTTTCCTATATAGTTAAGGTTAGTAACGTTCCACTTATGCAGTGAGAACTTTTTTTTAATAATCACTGGGTGAACTCAAGAATATTTAAAGTATTGCAAATAGCGGATCGTGTATCCTGTAATGCTAAATACTACTATGATTTAAATATTAGATAAAATCGCATGTACAATATTACAACTTAATCCTTTTCAGTATGTTAATTAAAGCATAGTTTTTTAAAAAGTAAATGTATTTGAAATTTGTGTATCTATAGCTAGTCATGTGAAAAAACTCAACCACCTTAAAATGTGAAACCAAAAGTTTAATCAGAAATCTACCATATTATTTTTCAAAATATAGCTCTGAACAATGATTGCAGTTATGATTTTGCAAACAATAGTTCATCTGCTATCATCGTATGATACTCCATAGTATGTGTGTTAGAGAAGGTAGATTACACAAGTTCAAGTTAATATACATATTCTGTTTTCAAATGCTTTCGACAACGTTCATCATATATTTATTTACCTAAATTGTATATCAAAGGGAATCTATGTGTCACGATGTAAATTCCTGTAGTAGTTCGAAATGCGTATACAGTGAAAGTGGTATTTTTAAAATTAGGCAAATTCTTTATTTTATTGTTTAAATAAATCGATCAATACGAAAAAATATCTAAATATCGAAATAATATCAAACGTGTTCAATTTATATTATTTTCTCTATGTATTTATTAATACGAGTAGATTATTGCAATTACTCTATAGAATTTTGTAGTTTATAAATTATAATTAATAAACTAGTATGACTAATGTTGCTGCATTGTATTCAGTGATTGATAATTGTGTATACATATTTGAAAATTAATAATTTTATTTTATTATTTTAATGTATTTGATATTAACTAATTTAAATTATAAATTATAGACTATAGCTGATTACATTAACTCTCCACATACAACAGAGATTTTAAAGCGAACGATGTTCTGGTACATTTTTTCACAATAAGTTTATATTTGGTGCGTATTTTCAACTACATAGTGAAAGTTGGTGTGTTTCACAATTGAATTCTTACCAATAATAGTTTTTTTTATTTTGAAACATATACATTTCTAAATTTTGTACAGTTGGATGCCTGAAACTCTATTTTGTCACACAGGCAAAATTATTAAGATCAAATTGCAGTAGGTGTTTCAGATTTTCGAGAGATCATGTTGGCACTGAGGATTGTAACAACAAAAAAACCTATTTTTTTTTAGAAACGTAAATATGATCCGGTGCGCAGCACAGCGAGACTAGAAAACGTTCCCCGAGTAGAGGTTAGCGGTGTGAGGTCACAAGCTCGCAGGCTCGCTGCTCATGGCATTTAATTCTATTGGGCCAATAGTCAAAAATAAATAATTCTTTACATTGTGGTAATGTAATAAAATAATTACTGCCACCGGTTATAAATCAAAATTACTGAGTTCGATATGCGCAATACACATATTTCCCTGTGTGGATTAAACTGTATTGTCACGTGTTTGCTATCCACACAAACACCTCAAATCGTAGATTCGTTGATTGAAAGTCCAGGTAACACTTACTCGCTACTTTATTAACCAATTAATAATTAACAACAATAGATTAATGAGATTATCTTAACTATAATCACAATTAAACACTTATAAGCCTCTATCTTATTTCTTCTTTACCCGTTCAGTTTCAACTTAAGACTGACTCTAGGCTCACCGTGTGCCTTATTACACACCTATTCACACGGTCTACAACATTTCAGAATATTCAAAGCCGTTCTCGTACAATTTCAGTCACATCTATCCAGTCTACACAATTCAGTGGCGTAACATTGCCCCCTTCTTAAGACTGAACGTCTCGGTCAGGCAATTCGTTGCTCCCAGCATACTTAGCTAGTCTCTATATATGCACCACCTTCATCTTTGATTTTGGATTCGGTATACGACGTTGTTTAGTCTGGTGACGACAGTGTATGGTCATTTCCAAGACAGGTGAAGCTTCGGGAATCTGCCTTTCTTTCGTTCTGGGTTATATAGCCAAACCAGATCTCCTGAATTGGCATTAAGATCATAACGAGCCTTCATACGGTCACTTGCTATTGCAATTCCCTCAAAAGGAGCTCCTACGTTATATTGCTTCATTAGGCCCTTACTTCTTGTCTGTGGCCCCATTCTTGCCGCGCAAACTTAACATTGGCGGCAATAAGCTTCCACATGTAAGTAGAATCATTCTCTTATTTTTGTCAGGGTTTCGTTGATGCCAAAATGTTCGCCAGACGTTACACTATACACTTGCAGAAGTACTTTTGCTACGTGACACCTAGGGATTACCAATTTCAAAGTTACTTTCTTCCCATCTGGACTTTCCCACGCTCTCTTCAGCAGTCCATCCTCTACACTAAGGGAGTCCTATAGTGCCCATAAAGCCTTCACTCCCACTGATTTATTTGAAATGTCCTTCCAATCAGATCGGGTACCTCTTTCCTTCCATTTCAGAATAGGACTTGTTTCCTCATTGTTTAACTGCGCTTCCCTTAAAGACCCTTTTGTCCATTTATCAATCTTAACGGTATTCACTATTTGTACATCTTGCTGTTTTCCCTCACGGTGACACGGCTTGCAATCTTTCTGGCATGGTCTTGTCTTTTGCAAAGGCCATCTTCCTTTTTATTAAACAGCACAGTCCCCGAGGTACCATCCCGCCAGTTTTACTGCAGATCCTCCATTACTATGACATTTACCATTTCAGGGCTAGACCGCCAACGGTTACTCTGAATATGGCCCACTCTGTCACACTTATAACAGCGCATACGTCCATTCGACCTACCACTATTTTGTTCTTGTCTCGTCTGGAAATTCGTCTTTGTCAATAATTGTTCGATCAAATTTTGTAACTCGGTTAATACGATTTGCATGATTTTATCTGTTCGTACTGTCTGGTTTGATTATGTGTATCTTCATAGGCAGCCTCAATCTCAAGTTCATGTACTAGAACCTCACTACTTCGTTTGTGCCTGACTAACTTAAGAATTTACATAACCTCCTGATCCCTTACTCCATCAATAAATGCTCCAATTGCTAACTGTTGTTGACAAATTCCATTAGTGCATTAGGGTAGACTAGATAGGCTAATCTCTCTACAACAGCCTCGAATTCCTGAAGGCTTTCTCCGCCTCGTTGCCCGCGTGATTTGAGCTGAGCCTGATATACTTGAGCGAGATATTGGTAGCCATATCTTAGTTCTAACGCTACCTCCAGAACGGTAAAGTTTTGTTGTGGTGCTGCAGGAATTGTTTGGAGCAGGTCTAATGCTTGGCCCCTCAGTGCTAATACCAATGCTATTTCTTTGTTGTTCCAGTTATTTGAATGTATGCAGCTACCTGAAATTGTCTCCTATACGTTGGCCATGAACTTTGACCGTCGAAGAAAGGTGGTTGTAACTTAGTACCAGACGACAGTACCAACTGGCTACCCTTCTCTCTTAATTGTTCTTTGAGTCGGGCTACTTCTTCCTGAACAATACTAACTTCCTTCAACTTGACCGACTTTTTCTTTAACTTCACTGACTTGTTCTTCTACTTCACCGACTTTTTCTATAACATCTTTAAATTTTTCAGTGAGTGAGAAAATGGCTGCCTGCTGTTCTTCTAGGCTTCTCTTTATATATAAATTCTTCTATTTTTGCCGTATTATCTGACAGTGTTGTAAGTGCTTCAGTTACAAGATTTGTTAATTTGTTATTTGTCTTTTTATATTCCACACCAACTTCTTTTAAAGCTGTTGGTTCCACATATCTTGTATACTATACCAGGACCAAAGTTTAAATTGCTTGATTTTCTATGGTAAGTAATAATAACAGTACTTTAAAAAATGAGGGTATAATAACTCTATAAACATATGGAAAAAAATGTAAACTATTTGAAAACATTTGAATACTTAAGAATGTATTTCATACAATGTCAGTAATGTATCGGTGAAAGTTTACAGCTGGAAATGAGCTAACAGATGCTGCAATATGTTTTGAAAATGTCTTCAAACTCTTCTTCCGAAGAAAAATAATACCTAAAGGTGGAAACAGTTACGAAACTGTTCTATAATATTGTTGTGCTATGTGTAAAAGTTAAGAAACCTTTAAAAATTTCAGAAAATTGTTGAAAATATACGTAAAGCTTTGTATCACCCATAAGAATCGAAACAGTTACAAAGCTGTTTCCCACTACCAAATTTGTTTCGAAATTGTACCTAAAAATGCTGCTTGGGACATAACATCAATCTTTCCCCCACGCAAGTTATGACAAGACCATTATTTCAGTCCCCCGCTCAAGCCCTCAATATAGCACAAATACCAAAATGAATTGTTTAAAGCAGGTTTTTCCATATTGTTCCTGTACTCATTCATATAAATTGTGAACAACTTCTATCAATCAGTTTTCACCATTTTTTGTTAAAATAATATTTATATAGGAAAGATGTCACCACCATCCCTAACCCTACTAATGGATAGTGTATCATGTCCAAACATTGGCTGGTCCTTGGACATCGTCTGGCGAATTATGCCCATGGGCTTGTTCTTATATTGTCAACCGTATTATAACATACACAACATAGTTCACTAGTTTAGTTATGTAAACAATAGGTAATAAAAGAATTTCAAAATTGGGTTACAATTTCAGTCATCTGCTTCACTTTTAGTAAGCTTAGGGGCTGACATCTGACGACATAAACAGCAAGGATAATGGAGATCTTTGAAGGTTGCAGAGGGGTATGTAGAAAAAGAGTATTTGAATTGAAGAAAAAGTGGAAATTGCTAATATAATTTTTTGTGGCAAAACACCAAATTAAAAATATTAAAGTTCTCGTAAATAACGTTTCTAACTTGTAGGATTAGAGAAACCATAAATTAATTAAAAAATAAAGAGTAATTGTATTTGTCATTGAATAAATAATTTTGAACCACCCTTGCAACTAAGAAGAGAATATCTTTCAACGAAATTTATTGTAAAATGCAAAAGTAAATATTCTGACCTCCTGAACAAAACTTCCGATCTTGTAGACAAATATTAAAGAAGAAAAATTCTCCACCACTGTGTACTGCACTCCGTGAAATATACGATTTATTTCAACTAATTAAGCCATTATATCCACGCACACCGGATTATGATTTTTTTGATTTAAGTAATAAATTTCCAACAATTATATCAAATTATAGTGAAAATCATCTGGAAAGCCATAGCATTATCCTCCAAAACAAGTCAGTGGTCGCAGTACACACAAATATATACAGACGCATCAAAATCTGTACACGGAACAGGTTGCGCTTAACTAGTACTTCAACATAACAGCAAAATTTAAGTTATACTATGAATCATCAATCTTTTTAGCAGAGGCCTTTGCTATTTATATAGGAATGGAGTATATTGTTTACGCTAATCACGGTAAATATTATAATATTGTTACGCCACTGGACTGTGTGGACTGGATAGATGAGACTGGAATTGTACGAGAACGGCCGGGAATGTTCTGGAATGTTCTATATTACGTGAATGGATGTATAAATAAGACGCACGGTGGGCCGAGACTCAGTCTTAAGTTGAAAGTGAACGAGTAAAGAAGAAATAAAATAGAGACTTAAAAGTGTTTAATTGTGATTATATTTAAGACAGTCACTAATAAATTGTTAATTTTTATTATTAATTAGTTAATAAAGTAGTGAGTAAATGTTACCTGGACTTTCAATCAACAAATCTACGAGTATAGGTGTTTATGGGGATAGCAAACACGTGACAATATTATCTCGGATTCATTGTCTGTTTTGACCGCTCTTATTAACAGCTATCCTCCAAATATTCCATCTATCACTTCTATTATAAAAATCAAAATATTTTTAAACCAGTTTCACTTAAATGGAAGTAACATTAATTTTATGTGGGTTAAAGCCCATATTGGTATCCACTTTAATGAAAAGGTTGACTCAGTTGCCAAGGAAAATGTCATATCTGGTTTGTTAACTAAAAATCAATTAAATTACGATCATTGTGTGAACGTTTATAAACACGAACTTACGAGAAAGTGGTCAGACTGATTAGAATACGTTAAAACAAGCCCCACAAGATATACAAACATAAGTTCCGAAATACTTACCAAATCTTGGCATGATAATTTAAGCCTAGCTAGGAAATACATAACTATTATCAGTAGGTTGAAATTTGGGCATTTGTTATCCTCTACACCTGTACAGAATTGGATTTACTACTACAAATTTTTGTGAGGTGTGTGATACTAAAGACGACTTGGATCATAGGTTTTTCAACTGTAACAAATACATTGATGAATCTAGCAACCTATATAATAATGCTAAAGTGAAATATTGAGACCCCTTGGAATTTACTATTTTTGCTCTGCCTTAATAAAAATGAAATCCTTAATTGTATAATTATTTGTATAATTTCATTTATACATAAAAGCGATATTAGAATTTAGGTTTAGCTTTGTCAATCTTTTGTTTAACCTTTTGTAATATATCCGTGGCCCTACCTGTGATGTTTAAATAAAAAATGCCTTTATAGGCCCCTTGACAAGAAGAGTGTGTCCTTGTACTAATCCTGGTCGATATCGTTATATTATTTTTAAGTAAGAATTAGATTAAGTTTTTTTTAGGTCTATTAAAATTTAAAAAGTATGGCTGCATTGACTAGGTCCTAAAGAAAAAAAATATTTTTTTGAACTGCGTACATATAAAACTACCATTTTACGTCGCAATTTCCAATTATTTACAAAGCATAGTGGAGAAATTATTACAAAGTACCAAATGGGATTTTTATTGACACCCACCCTGAAATTACCGATACGTGAGTAATATATATGGAATGAAAATGTCACGTAGCAAGCTTTTAAAAATTGCGTTGGGGGTGTAACAGAATACAAACCAATTTGATCGAAAATGAAACAGAAATATTATAGCAGAGAATATTACCCATTCTCTAAAAACTGACATTCCATAGGTGTTTTTTATAATACAAATACTTAATTTTCTCATTTGTCGTGTGCCATATTAACTGTTATATTTATTTAATAATCACAATATTGTATATTAATTTGTCGAGAAGTAATCTAGTGACTTAATATAATCAATACAGTAATCGTAACAATGTATATTAATTTGTTGAGAAATATTTTAGCGACCCTTATTCATATTGTTTATTAGTACATCAAAGTCAAGTATCGGCCTTATTAAAAGGATTTGGAAAACACTTTCCTTATGGACGTAATGTAGTCTCAAAATGTGCATAGTGACTCGTTACAGCGGACCCCTTCAAGGTAATTTTTTTTAAATAGAACGGTCTAAATATTTTAACATTTTTAAATTCTTTCCAAAGACGTCCAGGTTTTTGATTTGTGATGTGGCGTTATCCAGTTATTAGAAAAAATTTTGGGTCGCTTGATTTGTCTCGATGTTATTGGTCGAACTAGTAGATGTTTTTGCTACTAGTCATAACACAACATTCAACATCTTCATCGTTTATCCGCTTCTTCCTCACACATGTTTCATAATTTACATTTCCTGTTCTAACGAATATCTCTGCAAGATAATCTAAACTTTTTACTAAAAGTTGTCTCCGATTAGGATATCTTTACGTATTAATTCGTTAGGTTAATAGACAAATTCGTACGGTCGATCCCATAATAAAAATCGTATCATCGATTTTGTTTCCTTCGAAACTCATATCTATTTAACTAAAAACGCTAATATGAAAGTGGAAAATTTTTTTTGAAAAATCTACATTGGTGGTACTCACCAAATGTTGAAAAAATGACAAAAATAAGGAAAATATTCAAAAGATAGTAAACAAACTGTAATTCAAAATGCGAAACAAGAAATAAGTATACGTTTACCAGTTCCTAACATTCGGTTGTTTTTTCGTTTGTTATTATTTTATGTATTTTTCCTACATTTTTATACAATAGAAATTTTCATTGAATAAACGAACATTTCCGAGTTTATTTTTCCACATACAGAATGTTAAAAAAAAAGTTCGTGTTTGATGCTAAAACTCTGGGCATAATTAATGGCAATAATAGATGTTCTCATTTTATATCAAAATCATGGCTACTAGACAAAGTTGGATACCCTAATACTGAAAAGAGAAGAAAAATAAAATATTCAAGGTAATGTTGTGATACAACGAAGAAATTTTATTCAGTTAATTTCTGCATAAAATCACTATTTGTAAAATAATTGGCATGTTACCCTATATTACCGTACACACAGAGGCAACAACGCCACATAAAATACGAGTATGATTGGTCCTATTACATAAATATATCATGAAGTCGCTAATCACTTCAAGCATTAATATTCAAAGAGAACAATATGCTTTTAAGCAAAAGATAATACTCTATTATCGTACGAATTTTATTCATCGTTTTGGTCGAAAACTCCATTTAAATTAGGCTCAGTTAACCTCTTTTAATTATAGCTTTAAATTTATTACATCCTAAATGTAATTGCCTTTTATAACTTGAGGATATTCCCGTCAATTTTATAGAGGATACCCAATTATATCCTCCACCTTCCGCGATGAAATGAATATTTTACAAAAAAAATTACCAGGATATTCTCCTTAGACGTATACTGAAAACAGTTTAAGAGAATTTTAAAAAATCGAAGATTTCTTTCAAACAGTAAAGATATGAAGTTCTAGATTGCATAATACGGAGTAAATAAAATTTGTTATTTCACTCGTTGAACGCCATTTCACACTTCACTAACATACCAACAGACTTAACAATAGAAGTAATAAAAAATAAGTGGTCCCTTATCGAAAGCCATACTTCCATGACATTAGATTACTTAATTTGTTTATTTTTTATGTAGACAATTTTTATTTTATATACCATGGTAATTTTATACACTAACATATGGCCTTGGTATGGGAAACTGCATGTCTCCTATATGTCAGAACTTCAAAATAAATGTTTATCAAATTTATCCTTCGAGGTGTACCCTTTTTCAAAAGGTATATTGATGACATAGTTACAGCTATGTCATAAGACAAGTGTGAAGAATGTTTAAGGTCTTTTATTCAAAAGTACAGTTCACCAATGAAAAATAAACTAACCGTAAAATATATTTTTTAGACATAAAGATAATCAAAGATAACAATAGTGTACTCATTATGGATTGGTATCATAAAACTACTACATTCTCTGAAAGGTTCTTCAATTTTCATTCTGAATTAATATTATTAATAACCTAAAGCTGTCAGACGAAAGATTCTATAGAGAAATAAATAATTGATAAAGACAATCCTGCACAAAAATAATTATCCACTAGGTTTAATTCAAAAAATTCTTAACAATAACAAACAGAACAGTACTAATAATCAAAACCAAGAAAATAACAAACAATATTACAAAATCAGTTATATACCTTTCAGAGTAACTTAATAGAACTCTATCTAAAAATGGTTCAGCCATTGCATACAAAAGTGAGAACACTATTGAAAAAAAATGTTTTTACTAAATGAAAAGATAAAACACCAAAAGACCTTGAGACTAATGTTGTATATGAGACTCCATGTACATTGGCACTACAGAAACATGTTTTAAAAAATGATTATCTGACCATATAGCTGACTGTAAAAATTTCCATGCCAAAAAAAAATCCAACTCAATTAGTCGAGCATTTTATCCAAAAGGACCACAGTTTTGCATTTAATAGTGCAAAAATAATAGCCAGAAATAGCAACTATAGAAAGAGAATGTTTAACGAAATAGTGATCTGTACAAAAAAGGACCCTAACAATACAAATAAAAGAACACATATAGAAAATTTAAACAGCGCTTACTATAACATTATTGACCACCCAAAAACCACTCTTTAATACAATAAAACTAATAATACTAAAAAAATTAAAAAGATAAGATAATAGAACCACGGAAGTTATGTTGTAACTATACAATAGACATTTTATGAAAGAGTTACGTATTAATATGTCCTGTAAATGTTCTGAAAAAAATTACGTAAAATTTCAGTTTAACCGTAAGTTTTTATATGTACAGGTAGTTTAAAGAAACAATAAGTAGGTAGTTTGTTTGACAGGTCTCACGTAAGATTATTATTTCATTAAGACACTTTAAATTACAAAGTATTTGGTGTTTTCAATTGTTGATATGGTATATTCTTTTGCCGAAAGAAAAAAATATTGGAAATATTCCTTACCAGCAATAAAAACAAATCTTTAGCTAAAACAGAATATACAAGAAAATTTCGTCAGAGACGCGTTCCCTCCAAGAACACCTTCTCTAATATTTATCACAAGTTTAGGGACGGCGAATCTTTTAAACATAAGAAACGAGAAAAACAGGGGCTCAAAACAGGACAAGATATGGAATTAGACATTTTTTTTTTACCGAACACCCCAATAAATCTATAAAGGTTGCTGCAGAAGAATTTAATATTTCTCAAGTAAATGTAAGTAGAATATTAAAACGTCACAAATATAAGCCTTATAGTATATTGCTAGTTCAGCTTTTAACGGAAAATAACTTTGCCGACAGAAGCACTTTTTGTAGAGAGATGCTCGAAAGTATAGAAGAGGATAAAATTTCTTTAAAAAACGTATTTGGATCGATGAAAGTAGCTTTTCAACTGCCGGACTTTTTAATAGGAAACATGCGCATTATTGGGCGCCCAAAAATCCACATATTATAAAGAAGATAAAAAAACAAGGATATAAGTTAGTAAATGTGTGATGTGGTATTCATTAAAACACAATTGTAGGCCCCGTATTCATTGATGGGTCCCTGAATGCAGTGCGGTAAGTATTTGAATATTCTTCAGGATGAAGTGGAAAACTATTTAGATAATATTCCCCTCCAAACAGGAATTCTGTTATTTGACAACAGTACAGTGCTCCCCCACACTCTGTACACGACGTAACGGAATATTTCAATGAGAGATATCCACTTGGGGTAGGAAGATACGGTCATATATATTGGCCTGATGATAGTCCAGACTTGAGTCCTTTAGACTTCTTTCTGTGGGGAACACTAAAACAAAATAATTATAAAATTCGATTTATAATAATGTCGGCGAGCTGAAGGAATGCATTAGAAAATTTGCGGCAAAATGGTCAATTATTTGAGAATGTGAGAAATAAATTTATAAAAAAGATGCCAGCTGTGCCTTGAGATAAGAGAAGGATACGTGGAGAACATATAAATATATTACAAACGTACTGTATTAAATAAGTAATTATATCGTATTATTATTATATCGTAATTCTTACGATATCTATTGTAGCCTTTTGAAGTTGTTTTTATTTTCTGTTGTTATATATTGTTGTTCATTGTTGTTCTTATACTGTTCGTTTTCATTTATTAAACTTTGTTTTATTATAATAAAGGTCACTATTAGATATTATGTTTTCGAATCAAAGAATTATCACAATTTTTTTTATTAAAAAAAAGATATCACGACATATCTCGAAAACAGTTGAAATAATAATGCAACATTTTTGTGATCACAAACTAACGGACAATTTTTGAAATAAAAAAATAGGGTGTTCCATTTAAAAAAATCATGTCTTTTTGCAACCTTCTAATTTGACAAGTTTTTGAAAAGTTATTTAATTATTCTAAAAAATCATTTTAAAATTTTTCGATTCGATGAAAATTAAGAAAAATAAAGGGGATGTCAATTAGAAAAATAAAGGGAATGTCAATTTTAGGTGACTAACCCTGTACATATAATCTCTAACTTTTATTTTGTCATTATTCTGTATGTTTTCTATATTTTTACATTTTCCAAGTTTAAATTTTTTTTTTAAGTATATACTATCTTTCACATCTATTTTTAATGTAAAATAATGTATTTAAAAAAAATAATCATATTTACATTACTATTTATACATTTTTTTGTGCCCTGAAAAAGCTAATAAATTTAGCGAAACGTGGACTAGTTGAAAAAGAAAAAAAATGGTTTAATTTTTGTATTATATTAAGCCAGTTTTTACATTGGTATTATTCTTGTCCCCGCAGTTTACAAAATTATTCCCAGTGTATCTGTTTTACTTTCACAATTAACGTTTTATTCATATTCCAATTTATTTTAATTATATTTACAAATTTAAACTTCATAGACTTTAAAAGTTATTTTTTATTTTCAGGGTTCCTGGGCTCGATTCCTAGCTCCGATGATAGCAGTGTTGGAGAGAATGACGGTGAGTTCTCGTTTCTTTATAGTGTTACCCTCTTTCTCACGGCTTCTGTTTCTGGATTTTGGATTTGTGTATGGTGTTTATATTAGATTAAATGTATAATTTTGTAAGTATTTGAAAGAGTCAATGTTTGAAAATACATAATTATTAATTAGTTATGCGTTTAAGAGGATTAAATAATTTACTGAAAAGAAATGTTTAAATAAAATGCTATTTACGTATTATTTAAAAATATGGCGAAGGAGCTGGTGATACTAAAATATGCATTTCTATTTTAACTGTTAACACCGCTCCATTGTAAGAACACCAATGTGGTGGGGTAATTTGCAATCTATTATTATTTTTTAATAAGTTTTCCATATAATAATAAGGTTTGTTTCCTACATTTTATTAAACTTAAAAAGAAGTACACTTTTTCATGTATTTTTTTAAGTTAATAATTTGTTATTGACTTATATTTTCTAAAGATGGATAGGGCTACAAATTACTTATTACTGAAAACACTAACTTAAATAAAAGAAAAAAACGTGTTAATCAATTTTTACAAGATATTCTGTTCAAACAAACATTTGTCATTTTTCTCATGTTATTTGTGACTTTCCATTTTCTTGGGCATATTGCACGTTTTCTAAGCAGGATGAGTTGGAGATTTCACATTTATAGATCCGGTTAAAAAATTAAGTTTTTCAAATTTTTTTATGCCACATATCAAAAACAGTTTATTAAATATTAATATTTGAATAGGTGATAATTAAAAGGAAATAACTCTAAAAATGATCCGTATTGAGTTGTAAATGTTAACATATATATTGTTTGGGGTTTCTAATCGATTGGTGGTAAAAGCAATTATTATATCTTGTTAGCCAACTGGTCAAAACCGCTATATTAAAATTTCAGTTGGAATTAAAAGGAACTAAGTATCGGAGTAAGTTCCTTTTAGTACAAGTAAAGGCATGTGTATAACTGCGTATCATGCGATTCTTTGTCATACTTTCAAATTCAAACAACCCGTAACTCGAGTAGCACAATCAGAAATATTTAAATCGTTAGCACCTGCACATCTCTCCAGAAAGGTGCCGGTAAATGAGCTCAAAGAAAGAACAGCTGTAACTTGTTGTTTCAATACATTCCAGAAAAATACGAACAAAGCAGGATGATTAAGTTTTACTTTTTTCATTAATTATGATCCAACTATTAATAAACAACTATGTACAATAATTTATTTTTAATCATTGATTTAATCGGACCATTTCTGCTACCAAGGCCAATCACCGACGCCAAGAGACGAGCTATCCCCAAGATGGAAAATTTGCCGAATCTCTTCATCGAAGAGCAGGGACCTTTTACTTGCCAAACATCTTATCTGTGGCGTCATATTTCACTGTTTTATATTGGTGTGTTACCTGCTCTGTAGCAATGTTTTTCACCTACAGTGTTATGTCATGTATGTACTTTTTTCTGTCTAGTTTACAACCAAGTGCGCTTTTCACTATATTTGGCTTTTGGTTAAATTTTACTTGTAATAATCTTCTAAGGCTGGCAAGTCGTGCGATGGTTTAATGGTGCGATACTAGGTGTTCAGAGACAACGACCGGCGGACACATACCAAATACCGAGCGAGCCACGAGACTCTATTGCTGCCCATGTTAGTCAGTTAATCTATTTTATGACGCTTATTATGATGCATACACCTATGTCCAGTCGCACATTTCTACTAGCCTTTTATAACACATTCCAGTTTGTTGTATTATTGCTCATGTTAATGTTAGTTATATTTTTATTAGTTTAGACAACGCTTGTGTACTGAATGTTAATATATGTAAATTAATGCTACTAATGTATTTGTTGTATTTTTCAAGACAGTATCTGATAAACTCAGAAACATATGTGAAACTCAAAACAAGCATCAGTAATTATTATGAAGCCTACTTATAGTATACATTGAAAGTTATGTGGAACGATACGATTAAAATAAATTTTTCAGTTTAAAACCAACCCCATTGCTTTTTCAGATTTTAGCAGGGAACATATATGTTACATTTTTTTGTAAATAATCTTTTGTTATTATTATTATTATTATTATTATTAGGTATAAATCAATAAAACTGGTTGTGCTCAAGAAAAATAAATAAAAAATAGATTTAATTCTGATTCCACCTTTCCATAACCCAAGAGATTTTATGTTTGCCTTCAGAACTAGTTGGGCATTCTTTTGAGTAACTATATTAAATTTCTACAAATTAAATAATTTGAATTTTGTAGAGAATCAAGCAATTATACAGAAGAGGCAATTTCGTTATTAAAAGAAGATAAAGAAGGGATTAAAAAAATTGTTCCATATTTTCTAATTTGTAAGTTATATGTAACAATATTTGATATTAGAACGTAAACCATTGTTTTATTTAAAATTTTTATTGTTTACAGCTAGAAACAATGTTTTCCCATGATTTTAATTGTTTTAAAACCTTTATAAAGCAATTGAGGCATTTCATAATTACAACCATTGTTTTACTTTCAATGTTTCGTCTTTGTAAGTTATACAAATATCACAAGAATATGATTTTTTTCTTAATTTTCATGTTTCTGAGCTTCATTGTAACTGATTAGGAGAAAGAAACAATTGTGTCCACCGAGAATCTCATTCCACCGTAAGCGCTTTGTAATGAAATAGAAAAGCTGCGACTCAAGTGGCATAGGAGATCTTTCTGTAGTTAGCGATATAAGTAAAATATTTTTCGTCTTCTATTAAATGTACCTACTATTTGAGGTACATCATTTCCTTCTGCATTGGGTGCGTCAATATTTAAGTTTCAACTGTATTGGTGAATTTATTAATCACATACAGATTTTTTCTTTTCGCTCTATAAAATTTAACGATAAATAAATTAAATTAAAAAAATCCAAGAATTGCATTAGTGCATGTGCTTTATATTACATAACAAAATAACAAAAAACTGCACGTATCTTGTAAAATATTGCAGATAATAAAAGAGTATATTGAATTCCAGGTTCCTACACCTTACGCTTCAGT
The DNA here is from genome assembly GCA_029963845.1 of Rhamnusium bicolor. Classification (NCBI taxonomy): domain Eukaryota; kingdom Metazoa; phylum Arthropoda; class Insecta; order Coleoptera; family Cerambycidae; genus Rhamnusium; species Rhamnusium bicolor. The sequence continues at coordinate 141,990 of JANEYF010003926.1, forward strand.
AAAGAATTCCGATGGAAATTTATCTGGGAACAGTGAGAACACTCGATTATCCTGTTTAACGCCTTTATCTATAATCGATTATACAAAACGCTTATCGCCTTCTATGCCCCTCTAGTTTAATATAATCTTCAATTAGATAAGACTCTAATCTAAGAAACTTAAAATTTAATTTGATCCTTATCATGTCGTTGAGTTGAGAAGATTAAACATCATATACATTAAAAGGATGGCGCATCAAGCATGTCAAGTTCTGAGGACGTATTTAATTAGTTATTTACTATTAGCGTTTTAAAATGTCCATCGATTTAACGACTAAGCTATCTGGTATCAAGGAAGTTCGGCTATCTATATCGGTAGGACATTAAGGAGTTTTCTAATTCGTTTAAAAGAACAGTGTCTCAGAAACGGTTTTACAGAATCACTATGTACGTGAGAACCATTATTCAATATCAGCACAGGTTTTAAGGCCCTACATATAATAGAAAAAAGATTTAAATAGACAGGAAATGTTAAGAATGTGTCCAGGTCTTGTCGTTCAACTGTTGATTTTCATTACATACTTTTCTTTTTGGGCAAGAAAACCCAAAATCTTCGATAACAGAGCTTGCTTTTGCCCAAAATATTAGTGAGGTCAGAGTATTAGAAACAAACAAGTACCATTTGTATTGATTTAAGATAGTGCAGGAATTTTTAAAGGAGATAGACGATATCACAATAATCTGATGCAGCAGAAGAAGAATGCTGTATTTTCCAAAGAGGGAATAGAAGGTAAAAATTGAGGATTGCATTTGATTTATATCACAAAATATATCTAGAAATAAAATAATCCCTATCATCATATAATTTCTGTAGATGAGGAATATTAAATGTTTTTCTTTTTTTTTTAAATACAAATGAAGAGGTGGATGGATAAAGGTGTTAACTGATATTGTCTCAAAATTTGGAGTATCCTATTTGATAAAGGTGATACGATGTTACACTTATCACTAACGAATCATTATGTGCTGTGACTAAGGGTCTAGATATTCTTCTACCACATTTAAGAGGAATATTTGTGGCTATATTTTATCCTGGACTGGAGGTCAGCTAAAGTAGTCTTCATCCCAAAAGTAAGAAAAAAAGGGCAGCACAGTTGCCAAATTGTTTAGGGCCATCAGTCTCTCGTCTTTTCTGTTAAAGCACTAGAACGGGTATATTTTGAAAGGGAACCTAGCCAGGTACCTATTCCACAAGAATTAGAATGCATATAAGCAAGAGACGTCCACAGAGACGGCCCTGTATGCTGTTGTGCATAAGATAGAAAGAGCCTTTCTGCATAAGGGAGTCACCCTAACAGTATTTTTTGATATTAAGGGAGCCTTCGATAAAGCAAGAACTACTACTATCTGCGATGTTTCTCGGAATAGGGGTACTGTTCCAGCACTCGTCAGATGGGTGAATTCTACGCTGCAAGAGAGACGAGTTAGTGCTGCTTTAGGAGTTGGACGTCAGTGTGAAGGACGGCTGTTCACAAGGTTGCTGCCTATCATCTCATCTATAATGTCTAATGATATATGGTCTCTTGGGATGCCTAACTTCGGAAGGATTCTACACACAGGCATATGCGGACGACGGACTGATCCTAGTGACCGGTCACTTTCTAAACGTCGTTTGCAATATAATGCAGGTATCCTGTAGAATAATAGAAAGACGGTGTGGCGAAACAGATCTCTCAGCCAATCTCTCCAAAACTGAGATGATTCTATTCACAAGAGAAGACAAATACAGGATTTTAGGGCACCAATCATGCATAGTAAACTTCATTGGCTGTACACGGAGGCGGTTATTAGACCAAGGCTCCAGTACGGATCTGTGGTCTGGTAGTCGAGCATAGACAGAGGCAAAAGTCCAGAGACTAGCTTGCCTAGGGATTACTGACACAATGAGAATGATATCAACAGCTGCTCTGGAAATTCTGCTAGGCCTGCCAATGCTACCCTCATGGATAAAGAGAGAGGCTATGGCGGCTTATCTGAAAATGCGATGTTCTGGGTGCTGGCGATGTTCAGGTAGAGCCTCAGATCACGCAGTAATTGCACTATAGGTCAGAGAAGCAAAAAATCAGCTAAGGTCGGAAAGGAGATATACTTTCACTCTTTCCAGTAAGGAGGAATGGAGTGAAGGGAGAACTGACTTCCCTCAGGACTCCGTGGTGTGCTACACAGACGGTACTCGTGTGGCCACTAGACCGTCCTCCGGGGGTGGGAACATATCTGAAAGGCATAGGAGTGCAGGTGAACTTTTCTCTAGGTTCGTACACCATGGTCTTTCAGGCAGAGGTCTACACCATCCTAGTAGTGACAAGTAAAGCTGAGGTTAGGAAAGGGGCGGAACAGATGGTATACATCTGCTTCGACAATCAGGCCACTCTAAAAGCTGTGTGCTCTCCCAGAACGAGATCAGCTCTCGGTTTAGGATTGCGGGGACGCTCTAAAAAAACTTGCTAGGCATAAACAAGCGAGACTGGTGTGGGTTATGGGACATACTGGAGTCCCATGCAACGAGATGAATTGGTTAGACTTGGAAACGAGGAATCCTGTTTCGGACCTGAGCATATGTTAGACATTACAAGAAGGTAGGTCACAACGGCCCTCAATGAGTGGGCTCACGAGACACTGAAGAAGCATTAGAGGACTAACAGGGATTGCTCAAGATTTTGTGGCGGGGCCTAATATTTCGCGATCGGACAAGTTACTGGGCCAGAGTCGGAAAACTCTGAATATTTTAATCGGAGTTCTGAGAGGCCATTGAAGACTTAGGAGGCATCTGTAATTGATAGGTATTAAGGAAGACTCTACATGTCTAGTATGCGGGTGTAGTGAAAAAAACATCTTACTACTTCCTGGGACAGTGTGAAGCGTTTGAGTGCCTGAAACACAGCATCTTCGGTTCTAAGGAAGAAGATGAGCTCCCTCACATTGAATGACATTCTCACCTTCATTAGAATATCGGAATGAAAGATTCGACGAGAGAGAAAGAGGAGTACATGGCTGAGGGGACAATTTACTAACTTGTCAGTAACCCTTCACATTCCCGTGGCCTCCGACGCCTCACGGGTATCGCGCCGGCGCATCTATTACAGCCACTCCCCACATCCCGAAGGGTTAGTGACTGTAGATACCAGAATCGTGTGCCCTAAGCAGACGGAGAGAACCCAGAATGACCGCCTTTTGCATTTGGCCTGCCAGCCACTCGGCTGATTTTTGGCAGGCCGGTATGATCTTCAGTTCCGAGGGCAGCGTAGGCTTTATCCCTCCGTGTACACCGATTATAAGGACGACCATTTTTACCGAATAGCCTGGGTACAGCACTTGGAGCTCGTACCGGAGATCGCGATATTTGGTCCGTTTCTTTTCTCCTCCTCCTCCAAGGTGATGTTTTTCTCCGCAGGTGCCGAGAACTCGATGACATATATCACCTTGAGTTGATGGTCGAGGAGGACTATATCAGGCTTGTTGGCTTGGATAAGCCTGACCATCAGGAATGAGTAGTTTCAGTAAAACTGGCCTTTCTCGTTCTCGACAACGGACTCAATATCTCCGGGAACGTAAGGAAGCACTGGTGTCTGGTCTACCCCGTACGAGTGCATTAGATGGTAGTATAGCACTTGTAACCCCGCGTTATGTCGGTGAATGTAGGCCGAAATCGCGTATACGAGGCATGCAAATAGTATGTGCATGAGCGATTCCGGCGCCTGACGGCAAGTCCTGCAATTGATCTCAGGAACCTCTAGACGCCAAACGCGGCTGCGATAGACCAAGGTGTTGATAAAACCATCTTGACAGGCCAAAATGAATACCTCAGTCTCTGACTTAAGCCCAGCTGACCTTAGAAAGGCGAATGTCAACCTGGTTGATAAACCCAGTGTTTTTATGTTCTTATAGAAGACACCATGCTGGGGTTTATCGACGTGCTGCCGAAACAGATTTGCCTGTTCGGTAGCTCTAATTCGGGCCTTTAGGTGATTTGACTGAAGTTCAGTGACTGATTCTACATCAGCACCTCGCCGGTCACCTCGCCTGGTGTCGAATGCGAGACCGAGTTCGTCTGCTGCTCTTTTTGCTGCCTTGAACAATCCTGCTCACACTCCTACAGTTTCGTGATGTTTTACGAATCGCAAGAGGGGATCTGAGCTGCTGAGCATGTTATATGCCATACTCAGTACTACTCCGCTATGCGTACACTCCAGGTTCAAGAGTCCTCGGCCGCCCATTGACGCGGGAGGTACACATAAGGAACGGATGAATAATTCTGTGAATAATCATCATCTTGCGGGTATCTATGTCTAATTGGCGCAGCTCATGTACCGTCCACTTTACTACTCCGAAGGAATAGAACAGAATCGGAACGGCAAGCATATTAGTTGCGACACCATGTTCTTCCCCGAAAGTTCGGAAAACCAAATCTTTCGGAGGTGGTGTCTGTACTTGCCGCGGAGAGTATCATATATTTGTGTTACATCCTGGATGTGCCTTTGTTGCACATCCAGGTCTCTCCGACATCCAGATGTCTTAGGATGCTTCCGTGTGCGAGCTGCGCATCTTCAGAGAATTTCGCGCATCGTCCTCTCTTAAGGTGGACCACTGCACATTTGTCCAATCCGAACTCTTTCGCGCTCTCCGGAGGCATAAAATATAAGGTCATCCATATAAAATAGATGGGTGACCTGGTGTGCCTTCGATCGCTGGGTGGTCCACATTGATATCCGCGAGTTTGGCGGAGCCCAACAGACAACGATAGCAGTGAGATGCAGAAGAGGAGAGGACTCAGGGAGTCACCCTGGAAAACTCTCCTAAATGCCACCTGCTCTGTCGTGACTCGCTGTGCATCTGATGTTATGGTGAAAAAGTCTTCCAGAGTGGCAGTAGCTGTTCTATGCATCTCACTATTGGTGCTGGTACCGCAAGACATTCGAGCAAGTGCAACAATAGCTCGTACGATGTTGTATCAATTGCCTTGCGGTAATCAATCCAGATCATCGATAGATTCCGCTTGTATTGCACAGAATCCTGTGTAATACAGCGATCTATCAGCAGGCTGTCCTTGCAACCTGCCATGCCCTTCATGGCACCACGCTGTTTGTGTATCTGCTGGAAGACCGGATCAACAGACCTCAGTGTCTCCGACTTAAGCCCTGCTGACCTTAGAAAGGCGAAGGTCAGCCTGGTCGATAAACCCAGTGTTTCTATGTTCTTATAGAAGACACCATGCTGGGGTTTATCGACGTGCTGCCGAAACAGATTTTGCTGTTCGGCAGCTCTAATTCGGGCTTTCAGACGATTTGGCTGAAGTTCGGTGACTGACTCAACATCAGCACCTCGCCGGCCTCCTCGCCCGATGTCAAATGCGAGACCGAGTTCATCTGCGGCTCTTTTTGCTGCCTTGAACAATCTTGCTCCCACTCCTACAGTTTCGTGATGTTTTACGAACCGCAAGAGGGGATCTGAGCTCCTGAGTATGTTACATGCCATACTCAGTACTACTCTGCCATGCGTACACTCCAGGCTATTATTATAATTTTATTGGTATTATTATTATTATTTTTGGACACTACAGTCAATTTACGAATGGAAAGTCCTCTTATACGCCCTATTTGACAGTTAAACTTTGTTTAGAATTCCTTGCAAATTGATCATGTTTTATTGTGCTCTCTGATGTTTTTCTTAGTTGGCTTTGGTCAAATAATAAAGGAACAAAATTTTGTCTGTCAGTTGATTTCTTGTTCAGGTTTGTATGAATATTTTTCTTTACTATATTAATTTTATAATTATTATACCAAGATTAATCACAAACAATAAATATGCAGACTTGCATTTTATATAGAGATTTTGTGAAGGTAGTGGTCAAGCAGCAGCTAAGAAATATCAAATTGTTTTCCGGATAGAATATGTCCATGAAGACAAGTTTTTAATGTACATCGCCGATTTCGTTTATTTCGCTTATGAAATCATGAAGCTAATAGAAATGAAAACAGGAGAATCAGAAAAAATTAAAATAAAATCATCAGAGCATTTGATGATAATTGTAGATATCAAAATCAAAAGTACCTAGAGTTTTATGCAGCAATCATAACAAATCTTTTCATTTATAACTCGTTCAAAATATGCACCCCGGTGCAGAAAAATGGTTAAATTTGTGTCGGCAGCTAATATATTCCGTGGAAGTGACTTTCAAATTTCATCATAAAATATTATGGACTGATGAGGCTTCATTTACTAAAAGGAAAATAGATAATTATCATAATTTTCATGTCTGGGCAATCCTTACGAAATCCGGTCTCGTTTCATGATTTTCTCAGAGAAAATATGTTAGATATACTCGATAATGAAAACGCTGATATCCACAATGACAGCTGAGTACAACTGGACGGTGCTCCAGCATATTTTAATGGCTAGTGCGCGAATGACTCAACGAAAATTAACCGTTGGATAGGCAGATTAGGTTCAGTGGTCTTGCTACCACGATCTGCAGATATTTCATCTTCAGATTTTTATGTGGTTAACTGTAGATTTCGAAAATAAAAAAGTATTTTGATCACTAACGTACCTTCTTTTTCATTACCACTCCCGTGGTTACATATCTGGCTGAAGTTGGAAAATGAATATGACAATTAAACATGATACCTCTTGAGAAACATGTACTCATCAAATTTCAATCAAATATTTCATTTAGTTTAGGAGATAAAAAAAAATTAAACAAGATATGTAATTTCAACACCCTGCATTTCTGAAACGGGTGAATTATCGACTTAAGTTTATTAATAAAACACATTATTTTCACATTTTCTATTGACTCTCAAATTATTGAGGGTACAATTTGGACCACCCTGTATATTCAATTATATTTTCGAGGACTTTAGTTCTTTTAAAATGTTAATTTATAGTTATTTATATACCAAGAAGGTAAAGTGAATGTTTTAATCCAGTCATGAATAGTCTTGGCGTTTATATTACCAAATATTACTAATTATCAAAAATTTCGAACTGTAAAAATTACTTTATTAATATTAATTTTAAATATTACATTTTATGGTTTACATGTTTGATTATTAGCGTTTTGTCCTTTCTACCATTCAATATTTGACAATAAAAATATTGACATTACGTTATGTTTATATTGTTCATTGGTTTCCATCACTACTTTAAATCCCAAGGTAATAGACGCTTGTTTTACTCCCTGTCTTGAGGCAATAAAATACTGTTTTATTCCCGTTCGTGCAAAAAATAATTGCTGAATATTGATTAAAGTTGTTGACCGTCCGATTTAACAGAATTATAACTGATACATCCGTTAAGTAAATAATCTACAACTGGATGTTCATAAATACATGTCACTGGTTGTCCACAAATATTGGCATATTAACCAACTAGGGTAAGCTTTAAATGCCCGACCTTTCTTCTGAACGTGTCTATAGAGATATAGGTCCGCTTCCTTTGCACATAAAGTGTATCCCTACAGCTTGTTTGCCTCTTTTTAACTTATCCTATTTGAATTTGTGGTATCCTTGTCTATATAGTTCAGTATTACGCTTTATAGACAAAGGAAAGGACTAATACTCTTGTTTTCGTTGCTGGGATAAGCTTAGTTGCCACACTTAGTAGCACAGTTTGTAAATTAGAAGAGAAAGTGATATGGCTCGATTTCAGTAACGCGAATTCTGATGTGCCCATTTATTTTCTTACATGCCTAATAAATTAAAGAAAAGTAAAGTCCAAAAACATGTTTCTAAGGCACGAATATAATTTACGTGTGTGTCAACTTTTTATATTAATTTTCATTTAATATATTTCTCCGCAAACAACATTCTACAATTACTACTAATTATCTAGACAGTAAAACTTGAGCGATATTATTCATTTTAAAACCATCGGTAACTACATTTGGGCTAATTTTTCTCTTTATAACCTAACTTTGTACTCGGATGTTTTATTTTTGAATTGAATTTTGTCTTAAAATTTGATATGTCGACGTCACAGAATTTGTCTGTATTAAATTATTGAAAATTGAAATGATGAAATTAAAATGTCAAATAAAAAATTCATGCATGTTTTCCGTGTGATATTTAAATCTGATATGTGTTTAAATATCATGTGAATATGAAATCAAGCTAAAATCTGTGCATAGTCGTATGATGTATCAATTTATGTGTGAATAAATTCTTGCATTAAATAATTTTTAACATGCCATAGTTTTATCGTCTTGCTTGTCTTGGAACATCTTCAACAATGCTCTGAGTATGAATTTTCAATAATAATTAAGTAAGTTTCAGAGTGGTTAATTCCCAAGACACTGGTAATTCTTTTGTGAATTTGCGGATAGGGTTAGCTGAAATGTATCAAGAGTAATGCGATGTTGGAATGTGTGGAATGAAGAACATAGGCATCAACGTCGTAGATGTATGAGGGATGTTCGAAGAACCACAGAACGTGAAGGAAACCATTTTAGAATTGCCGCCCTAGTACAACCAGATCTCTGAAAATTGACTTTATGACACTCATGACTAGATAACTATGTGATACATAAATATAAGTTCCAATGGATGAAAGAGAAATAGATGAAAATAATATCGTAGAAGTGAGTGACATTAATAGGAACAAGTCTCGAAATAAAAGTATAATATATAAAAATAACACAAACAAAAAAAAATCGCTTGAGGATCAGAACTTCATCAGTTTATAATAAAAGTAATTTTTGACGTTTCAAAAAAGTCACATTTTGACGTTTCAAAATGTCACATTGGTGGAATGTCACTAATATTGCTTTTAGACATTGGGACCGATTTTGCTCATCAACGAATTCAATCTCTTCCTTGACCTCTAGAATGTGTGTACCAAATTTGAAAGCTTTATCTCAAAAACTGTAGCTGTTATCGAGATACTACAGACATGCACACTGATTTTTTCCCTGAAGTCTGTTTTTTCATTATAATTCGCCGAGATTCGTCCAGAAATACAATAAAAATAACAAAATTTGTTCCCGAATACATAACTTCCTCACTTTAAGGGGTGAGGAAGTAACTATGTACTTTAAATCAAAACCATATTTCTTTAATTATTTTGATGTGTTGAAATCAAATATGGCCATTTAAAATTACGGCTATCGCGTCAATTTTAAGCTATGGGACATTTATAGCTACAGATATCGTAAAAATCACATTTTTAAAACAAAAAATTTATAATTTTGTTAGACATTTTGTTGCCTAAATCATCGTAATCTATGTTTCCATGGATACTAAATATGATTTTGACATCAAAATAAACTTTTTGGCAACTGTCAAACCACAATTTGTAAAATTCCAAATAAGAAAAGCTTCTTCTACATGTAAAACTATATCACTATGAACGTTTTTGAGGGATCAAAATATAACTTTAACATCAAAATAGCCTTCTTCTTTTTGGCAACTGCTTACTGTCAAACCGCTAATTGTAAACTTCCAGATTTTGTAAGAAAAGTTTCTTTTATGTGTAAAACTATATCACTACCAACGTTTTCGAGGGTACTAAATATGATTTTAACATCAAAATAACCTTTTTGGTAGCTGCCAACTGTCAAACTGCAAATGGTAAAATTCCAAAATTTATAAGAAAAGCTTTTTCTATGTGTAAAACGATATCACTACCAACGCTTTCGCGGGATGCTAAATATGATTTTGATATGAAAATAACCTTATTGCCAGCTGCCAACTGTTAAACCACAAATTGTAAAATTCCAAAATTTGTAAGAAAAGCTTCTTCTATGTGTAAAACTTTATCACTACCATCGTTTTCGAGAGTGCTAAATAAGGCTTTGGCATCAAACTTGCTTTTTTGATAGCTGTCAACTGTCAAACTGCCATTTCTCACATTCGAAATTCCGGAAAATAGTTTGAGTGGCATGCAAAAATCTTTCATTAATTACTTTTTTGAAATCAGTAAACATGATTTGGTTATCGTAATTATATATCTGTAGATTTCGATAGTACTTTGACAATAACCGTAAAAGTCATGTTGAGCACCCTCAAAAACGTGGGTAGTGATAAAGTTTTACAAACAATTTTTTTTTGAAATTTTGGAATTTAGCAATTGGCAGTTTGATGGTTGGCAGCTGCCAAGAAGGCAGTTTTAATGTCAAAATCATATTTAGTACCCTCAAAAACGTTGGTAGTGTTATACTTTTACACATGGAAAAAGCTTTTCTTACAAATTTCGGCATTTTACAATTTGTAGTTTGTCAGTTGGCAGCTGCCAAAAAGGCTATTCTGATGCCAAAATCATGTTTATTACCCATGGAAACGTAGATTACGATGATTTAAGCAAAAAAATGGTCTAACAAAATTGCAAGTTTTTTATTTAGGGGATCTATATATTTGTAGCTAAAAATTGACGCAATAGCCGTAATTTTTATTACCAGATCAGCACATCAAAATACAGAGACATGGTTTTAATTTAAAGTTCAGAATTTTTTTTGTTTGCCTGTGACACAAAGAGCCATCAAAAACAGTTCACATTATAAAGTATCACATATTATAAAGTATCATGGATTAAATAATGTTTTCATTTTCAGAAGCCAATGTAAATGCAACAGACATAGTCGACGTGGCGGTAACGACTGGTTGAAAGCAAGTGTTGATAAAGATGTGATTTATCAATTACCATTTTCGATGATTCTTTAAGAAATATAACCTATGATAATCACGTTTGCTTGCCGAAATACGGTCCTTACTTTTTTGCAATTAAACAACTAACAGTAAACAATCATAATTTCATTAATAAAGAAAATTAATAAATTACATTACATCTGAATAACATTTTACCCACTATGCAAAATATCCTCTTATAACTAACAGATTTTCTGTAACAATGTAACGTATGTTTAATAGACGTCGCCTTAACATACTATAAAGCTATTATCATGGTAAACGAGATATTTGTAATAATATTGTTTGAATAGAAACAATTGTTTGTTCTGTCCATATAATGTTTCAATATTAAAGTTAAAATAACCGCTCAGATTGTACCTTTTGTAAACAAGAGGGCACATGCGCGTTAAAATGGGTTTTAGGTGAATTTAGTGCAAGTGAACTTCATGATAAATTAATTTTTTACTGTAATTAACATCATAGCTTTTCCGTTCCCACCTAAACCTAGAACTATGTAGTAAATCTATGCTTACAACGATGGAAACTAAAATTTTACCTTGTGTGTTTTATTGTGATGTTTTCGGCAGATTTCAAGAGCTTTGTGGTACCAAATCTTTTTCGCGGACCAGTTCATGATACAATATGGATATTGAAGGACGAAAAAATGAGCGCGTCCTCAAACTGACGAGTTTCTAATAAAACAATTGTCTTTCATGAATACATAAATTTGAGTGGAATTAACTGTCAACACACAACGCAATGGTGTGATTAATTTAGCGGCTTTAAATTAAAAATAGCACAACTGGATTGACCGAAATTTCCTAAATTCTTGTTCAAATGACGTTCTAATAAAGACGTATAGATTAGTCATTCTTTTGATGAATTCACATATTTTTAGATGAACTTTCTTATGAAGAACATATTCGTTGTTTAAACTGCTTATAATATCTGTTACACTAACTATAATCATTTACACATTATTTTATCGGAAATAGTATAATGCAGTTTAAACCGAATGAAATACTTGTTCAAACGACGTTCTAATAAAGAAGTACGGATTAACTATTCTATTGATATTGCAATTCATATATTTTTACATGCACTTTTTTTATAAAGAAAATATACGTTGGGTGAACGGTATGTGATGTTTCATATTTAGAGGGTAATCAGGCGGTTACCGTCCAGGATTAGGAAGGATGTTCTGGAGTTGGACCCCCTAGTTTCTGTCCTTCCAAGATTTCCGCAAGGACACTTTTGATATGTAATAAAATGATTATGTTTGTTTGTACTAATAAGAGCACAGTTATTTAGCACCAAGAGTTTCTTCTATTGTTTTTCTTATTCTATATATAGCAGTAGTACATATATTTTCATATGTTTCTAAAAGCAATACAATATCAACGTGTCATGCATCCTTTCATTTTCCCTTACGTCCTGGATTTTTAGCCCTCTGTTCTTAAAATTATAAATTTAAGAATGGCAAATATAATTTTAATGTCTAAAATAGATTTTATGCTACATATTTTCATAGTGTATTTTGGGATGATACTGATAAATAAAAAATAATTATTTCTTAAACATAATCATGAAAACTAATTCGACATGTCAAATTGGTTTTCCCTGGTAATAACTATGCTAAGAATTATACCAAATTATGTCAATAACTATCCAAGGACCCAATACTTTTATGTTTGTTTTAATATTTTTGCATGTCAATAATTAATAATAAACAAAATGCAACATATTGATATTGAATAAAAATAATAATAATGTTGAACGATTGCATGTAAATAATTAGAAATTACCTAATTTATCACAAACATACACCGTGTCTCAAGAACTTCTGCAATATTTATGACATGCCTTAAATACTCATTATTGGCTAGAGGAGGAGCCTAACATAGACTGTATTTTATTGCACAATGACCCACTTACTAATAGAGATAACCCTCTGTTACTAGTCATGCCTAATTTGCAAAAGGTTTTAAGACACGCTGTATAGTTTACCCTATAGAAGAAATTGAACCCTTTTGATTTTAGAAAATTTAGAAATGCAATAAAAAGGTGCAGTTTATGTATATGGAACAAAGAAACAAATCATTTATTATATAGGAATTGTTCTAAGTAGAGTTGTCCAGTGGTCGCCTTTCAATGGCATCACATGCACGTTCCCGATAACAATGCATTTAGGTTGCAGCATATGATAAACAAATAAAATAGCTATATATTACCTAAAAGTATAAAACTGCTTACCTTTTTCATATCAGGTACCGAGGACAATAGATGAGATTGTGCACCAGTGAACATTTGCATGAGTAATACAGTTTCCATATTTTCTGCTGAAAAACGTCTCCTTTGTGGAGTAAACTTACCTATGTAAAGGTAAAATGATCTTCCAACATCTTCAGAAAAAAATACTACTTGATTTTTATACTTAAAATACATAACTATTTCTCATGACGATAAATTCAACCGTAACAGTTGTTAATATATATAATAAGTGAAATGATGAGGTCAAAGAATACAAACACAAAAAATGGTTAGGCACATATCCAAAAATGGAAACAACAACACAGCTACGAATACCGGTATTTCGTTATTATTGGTCCTTGTTAGCGCAGCGTAGCTTAAGAAATGTGATTTGAATGATTTGAATGAAATAGGTCTGGAACAGAAATTGAGATGTTGTTATAAAATATAGTCCACAGTACTCCATTTGTGTCACATTTGGGGATTCAATTAGAGCAGTTTGTACATACAGCCCTATGTGCACTTTTGTATGTTATAAGTTATTCACTTCCATTATTAATTCTAGTTCACATTGGTAGTATAATCCATTCCAATGAACTAGGCCCAGTAAATCGAGCCAGTAGATGTCTTGCCCACTGCTTCTTTGTTACCGTGCCCATGGCACATTTTAATAATACAGGAGGAGAGTGAGTTGCTTACAAGATGGTGGGTGTGAAAACGACGTGTTGCTTTCAAAAGGTGTTTGAAAAGAGTTTATGATGTTTTATTAAACAAAGTGATATGATTGAGCAGGAACACAAAGAGTTTTGTAACGAAGTGATTTTTTTATTATTAATTTTCCGTTACTTCATATCTAATGTAGACCGTTCTTCACTTTGGTACACCCTGTAAACAAGGAGTCGTATGCAATGTTTATTTTAAAACCGTTTTGCACAAAAAGTCAATATAATTTATAAATTGAAAATTTTTAAATAACCATTGTTTCTCAATCGATTCAAATCGGTTTATTTCAGGGTAATTTTAAGTTATTTTATTATCATAATTATTCATTAAATACCGCTCGCATAAAACCAAGAAAAAGGGATACTCTATTATTAGTAGGTATACTTCTATTATTTATAAATATTCTACAATATGATAGATTAAGTAATTTAGTTCAAATATTAATCCATGGCTTTTTTAATTATTTTCCTTTTGGAAATATAGTTTTAAAATTATGAGAAAGCGATTCCCCGCCTCAGAATATTTTATAAACATTTGTTTATATTAAATAACGAACGGAATTTGTTTAAACGTATTTCGCTAAGCTTGCTTAAAGAATGTTTGCCCTTCCACATCAGCCGAAATTCCGTTCCTCGTGCAGGAGTCACGTGACTTTTTCGTCACCCATTGTGAACAAAACCGCTCACGTCGGCTAAAACAGTCACTTCTTCTATCCGCCAGATACAGTTCAATACGCGACAACTCCAGTGTGCTCCGCAAACAACATGATAAGAATCAATCCTGTATTTAACTGCTTTTAATCGATTATATCCGCATTTCCGTATTTCATCATTTTTTGTACATGTATACCTGTTAATCCGAGTGGTCAGAGACATTCCGGTAGTTTCGCAATTCAATAATTAAAATAGGATTATCTATTCAGAAACACGCTCCGGGGGAATTCCGTAGTCATTTGATGTTTTATGTACATACACCGATTGGATTCTAGTGTCACTCGTTGAGGATAAAATTAAATCCAAGTGTAATAGTAAGGAGAACTACTAGTCAGATTTTTAGTGTCACTCCTTTGAGGCTAGAATCTGACCAAGTGGTCCGCGAATTGAACTACGATTGTACCCTAATAAGGGACATAAAGGACAACCTAGCTATATACCGTCCACCAAGTATACGCTAGACGTCATTCAATATCATCCAGGTTTTTCAGTTTATGTTTTATAATACTAAACACCGATTGGATTATAGTGTCACTCGCTTGAGGATAAAATCCAATTTTAGTGTTATAGTTAGGAAGCACTACTAGCCAGAACTTTAGTGTCATTCGTTTGAGGATAGAATCTGATAAATTAGTCTGAGAGTGGGCTGGTCAAGAATTTTAATTGATTTTACAAAATTTTAAGCGAAAGAAATTAGATGGTGTTAATAAGGACTTAGTGCCATCACTTTGACCCTAAATATACATGGTGTCAATTTTTTTGAAAACCAGTTTTTTCGGTATAATTTCTTTATTTGAAAATCGATTGTTTTTCTGTCTGCAGATTTAAATTTCTTGGACTTATAATACCTGTAGTTTTTGAATTTACCTAAATTAATTAAGCGATGAAATATGTAAATGGTCTACTCTGTACCTAAGTCAAGTTACTAAATCATAATTTTAGAAACCGCGTGAAAATTATTAAACCGACTTAAATAAAAGCAGAAATTATACGAGTAATAGTTTATTTAACTGTAAATATACAATCCCAAATTAACATGTATTGTGTGAGTTGAAACAATAATTGAACGTTCAAGAGAATCCATTAACAGCACTAACGTTTAAATAAATTCAGACAAATATGCTCGAACGTTCAACAAACATGAGTGATAAGTTGTGAGTGCACTATGTTCCAGAATTATCCCTGTGTAATTTTAGTTTAACTTTACGTTTTAGATTAAGTTCACAACTAAAATATAATTTAAAATATACTGTGCGGTCCATTCATTTGGTCAAAATGTAGATATTTTTATTTACACTATACAAAAAACTTTTCATTTCTTTCACAACTTTTATATATTAAAACACTTTCTATACAGTATATTATATTAATATTTACAAGTCACTCAGAAGTTTAAGTTTATTTTAGACCTACCCTGGCATCCGCTTTTGTTGAAACCAATTTATTACGTTCCTGCGAACTTTAAAATTAACACTAAACATACGCAGGATAAGGTCGCCGTTATGTTGGGGGCCGAAGATTTGACCCTTTGTCCATCGTCTGCCATTACGCTGCTGGCTATAACAACCGGCTGACCTGCAGCGGAAACGCTAGACACTTCCGGTGCAACACAGCTTGTGACTTGAGGAGTGGTGTAATTGTCCAATCCCTGACATCTAAGGCGATGTTCTCCGAGACATGCACTGTAGGCAATAGCATGTGGGATATAGCTCTGATCGAAAGTTCCTGTAATAAAAGTTTATTGTTTTTATTTAAATTCAATGATAACAGGTTAAATTTACAGATTCAGGATTTTTTCTAAAAACACGTTATATTCGAACATCTTTTGACTCGTCTCGTGCACATTTTTGATATTTTCAGAAAGGTACCTAATTCAGATATATAAAAAAGGGCAGTTCAAATATTGGCTAATTGTTATTTTTTAGTATCCGAAAAGAATAAATCAAATAATAGCCCATTCCCTAGTGAAAAAAATAACAACAAAAGCTGGTAACCCTTGTGAATGTGAAATTTTTCGTAGAATTTAGTTTTTGGTGGTAGAAAATTATACCAGAAAGTTCTCGAGGCTACCATAGTTGCATTATAAAACAAAATGCCGTCAAACACTCAAAACTAGTTTTTTTGAAAATACCTTTTTAAACATGCAAAAAAAATCATATAGGTGAAAACTAATAAGCACCAAATTCTACACAAGATTTATCTTTACGAAATATTTCGTCTATGCAACCGTTTTCGCGTAAAAAAAATAAAAAAAACTGAGTCTGATAGTTAGCTTTCTGGGCTTCAGTTAGGGGGGTCAGTAATCTGGTAAGATTACGTTTTTAAAGTGATTGTTCAACTGGTGAGTACCTTTTGTTTTATTTATTTTTGGTTTTACTGAACAGAATAGTTGGAATTAAAAATAACATTATTGAGTCAGTCACACTGAACATAATGTGCATATTATCTTTTTTGTAATCCAAGTTTCAGCGTTTTGGCAAATAACCGGGAAAATAATTGTTTAGAAGGATATATGTTGTACTTATCTATGATAAGTTTTGTAAAAGTAGTAAATAATAATTAGCAAAAAATTTTTTAGCGTTATTATTTTTTTCAATCCACTCTATATAATATAAATTGAATTTTAATTTATTGTGGATAATGTTCATACACATCTTCTATTCCTTCATCTCTACCTCATCAAAATAATTTGAAAATTACTGCACCCTTTCAATCTGACTGAAGCCACAAACAGAACTACAATATAACACAGTCTTTCTGCAACTGCAAGCCTTCCGGCAACCTTTCTGACAGTTGCAGAATATCATATGCCATAATGATTTTGGCTCTGGCGGATTTGTCATTTTAATAATAATTCAATATGGAATACAACATGACGCCGCGTGCACACACACTAATATAAAAAGCACACAGACGTAATGCTGCGCGCGGCGCATTGGGCGGCTTGGAGCAGCTGTTTTGGGTTCGAATTCTTTATAAATTTTCATCGAAGTTTGGTACCTATTTTATGTCTCAGCAGTTACACAAAATTTCACTATATACTATTGAAAGAACGAATATTTATCTTTCGTTTACCGTAGGTCACCATTGCAAAAAATGTGAGAATTCAGTAATGGAAATACATTTATAAAAAAAGCTCCGATTTTAACATAGATGTACTCTATTGAAAATTCCTTTTGAATACGAATTGTAATGAAAAAATGTACGTTGCTAATTAAAAGTAGTAGTCCTTTAATCTGCGACGCCAGTAAGTACGTTCGTCTTAAGAAAATGGCGGAGCTATGTAAAGTATCCTCGGCCGTTCTGAGGAGAATTCTAAAATAGATAGGTATAAGAACTATTTATAGAACGTATGTAAATTCTTTTCAAAACATTATTTTCCGATGTCAGAAGGCCAAAAAAAGGCTTTGTAAACTCTATATTTAGAGTTTACAAAAGACATTTACATTGAGGTTTATGAAACTAATATAACCTGATATTTTGTTCATAGAGTAATAAAAAATTATTTATATTTAAATTTTTAGAAACAGTAAAACCTCTTTTTGCAACTTCTGTCAGTGTTCGATAAAGTTGTTCATAAATTCATTTATGCAAGTTATATTAGTTTTTTAAACCCCTACATAATATCATTTATGAGCTGTATCTATAGCTTTTTTTTTGACCATCTGACCTCGGAAAAGTCTTGAAGATAATTTATATACGTTTACATAAATAGTTTCTATGCCGATCTATTTTAGAATTCTCCAGAACGTTTGTAACCTCACATGCTTACTGGGAAATGTACTATTAATTATACGTCAATTTTTACTTACTTTTTATATATACCCCCGTCAATAGTACTAGATAGTTCTTAATTATTCTTTGATTCCCTTGAACAACTTGAGATATTACAAAAAAATAAATGTTATAATAGTTGGTGATTTCAATATTTCCAATTGCGTTAATTTAAATTTACTAATGATAGAAAAACTAATAGTAATTTTTTCAACTTTTTTTAATTTTAAACATTTTAGTAATACGCCAGATCACTTGATTTAGTTATAGCTAATATAAATTGTAAATTATTAAAAGACAATGCACCCCTTGTTTACCATCAATCGTTAATACTTAGTTTTTATAAAATTTTTTGCAAATAATTCAAAGTTTTTACCCAATACGAATCAGAGAGCTTACAATTTTAGAAGAGCTGATTTTATATCATTACATAATTCACTATTTGAAGTTGAGTGGACATTTTTAACTGAAATAAATTATATTTAATTAGCTGCGGATGCGATTTATGAGCAACTGTATAGAATCCTTGATGATAGTGCCCATTGTACAAAACATGTAAAACTGGCTTATCTATCCACCATGGTTTGATTCCAATATTATTAGGAACTTTAAAAGAAATGGCTGGCTTCTGGAAAAAATAAAGAAAAAAACTCAAATTGAATATTTCATGCCAGAATTTAAAAGATTAAAATCCCTAATTAAAGAAAAAATAAGTATTGTATTTAGTAAATGTATTGAAAAGGTCCAGTCAGCAATTATCTATGATCCGCAATTTCTCTGGTCATACGTACATTACAAAAAATGGATAAATCGTGATTATTTTTGAAGAGTTTATTAAAAGCGTTTATTTACCACCTAAATTTGAGTATAATAATGATTCCCATAATTGTGATAATTATAAAAATATTAATTTTGGAAATATATCCGAAAGTAAAATATTAAATGTTTTAAAAAAATTCAAAAATAAACTGACCTCAGGTCCAGACAACGTACCGTATTTTATTGATGCGAAATTCGCCGGGACAAAAAAGGAACTAACTCAGTTCAATCGCTAACGTTTCGACTATTATCTAGTCTTCTTCAGAGCTCTGAACAATATAATTTAAAAGATGGTCATATTCAATGCAAATTACAGATGCCCCAAATTGTGTTTTTTTTTTAAATTATATTGTTCAGAGCTCTGAAGGAGACTAAATTATAGTCGAAACGTTAGCGATTGAACTGAATTAGTTTCTTTCTTGTCCTATCCCGGCAAACTTCCCATCAATTAATATTTCTTAAGGACATAAAGATATCCCTCAACCGTATTTTATGGTCAAATGTTGCTCAGGTATTCTAGTCATTCCGTTGTATGTACTGTTCAATTTTGCATTAAAAAAAAATATATTTTCTAGCAGATTGAAAGAGGCCAAAGTTTGTCCAGTATTTAGGAACAGTGATATGGCTACATCCACTACATCTATTCTCTCAAATTTCTAGAACGTCCTTGAAATTATTCTGTATGATCGCATCTATCTGTCTGTTCGTAATCACATATCATCAGCATGTGTTTATAAGAAACAAATCAATAGTCACGAACTTAGCAGATTTTACTCGATATGTCGCAAACGTGTTAGATAGTCAGCGATAGGGGGATTTAATTTATACAGATGCCTCAAAGGGCTTCGACAGAATTGATCATGGAGTCTCACTTGATGAATTCGTAAAATTTAGCTTTTATGCATATGCTATTAAGTTTATTAAATCATATATGTTAAAGAGACATCAATATGTCATATACAATGGATTTAAATCCACTCGATATATCGCGACTTCGGATATCCCTCAAGGGTCTAAAACTGGTCCTCTGTTGTTTCTCTTCTTTATGCGGATGATTTAAAAATATATTTTTATATATCTTCCATAGATGACTATAGAAAATGGCAGTGTGAACTGAATCATTCCATTCTTGGTGTATTGATAATAGACTGTATCTTAACATCTCAAAATGAAATATTATAACATTGGCAATGAGACATTATCTTGATGTGAATCTTGTAAAGATTTAGGTGTAATATTCGATTCTAAACTTACTTTTAATGACGATAGATCTCTAAAAACATCGGAAGTTATAAAAGCTTGTAGATTCATTGTAATAAATTGCAAAGATTTTACAGATACATGTGCTAAAAAATATTGTATTTTTCCTATGTTCATTCTAAGCTTGAGTATACTGCTTTTATCTCTATTATCATTGTCATAATTTATATATTTGTCATTTAAAGAGGACGGTGTTTTTCCCGAACGGGGAGTAACTTAATAATTATTTAACTAGTAGATTCAATATTGTTAGGTTAGATTTAAGAAGGAACTGTATATCGTTAATATTTTTGTATAAGTTACAGCATAATGGTTGACAACGGTTGTCCCGTATATCAACAGCAAATCATGATGAAGAAACAAAAAATTAAAAAAATAGGGAATAGCAATTTAAGAAAGGCGAGAGAATTAAATAAGCAAAAAAATATTCATGAAAATTAGATGACTGGTATAATTGTCTTAAATATTCAGAGTCTAATTGCTCATTTTGATGAAATTAAATATTACGTAACAATTAACAAACCTGTTATAGTGTGCGTAACAGAATTTAGGGTAACAGTATATATTGAAAAATATGAAATCCTGATAAATAATTATAAACTGGTACGGTTAAATTCGGAAAGCAGATTTACAGGGGGGTTGTTTATTATATTCGAGAGGTTGTTGAACATAAAGAGGTCTTATCGCAATGTATTAAAATAATGTTTGGTTATTAGTAGTTAAGGTTAAAATAAACAATGAATATTACACTATTGGTGGTATTCCACCAATGAGTCTCATTCAGTATACCTTAACTATCTGGAAAATTGGATTGAACAATAGATGCAGAAGGTACAATTATTATAGTAATGGGGGATTTTACTTTTAATTGGCTCTATAATAATTATACTTATAAAAAGAGACTAAAAACATATTTTAATGACTATGGATTGAAGCAAATTGCACAAACCTCAACACACATATTTGGAGAGGGAGAGACAATGATTGATTTAGTCATTACAAATAATTATGAAATCACTGCTACAGTTTTAGATGAGCCCAATATTTCAGATCATTGTATAATAAAAATTGATATCGCAGGCAGGTCATTTAATAAAGCATGTTTGATCAGAAGTAAACGATACGATGTTGGTCTGTTAAAGAATAAATTAAATAATATACAAATTGATTACAGGGAACCTAATATAGACAAAAAAATGATTTACTCTACAGTAGTCTCTTAAAAGTATTAGATGATGTCAATCCAAAGAAAGAAATGACCATACAAAATATGCATAAGGGATGGTTTAATGATAGAGTGCTAGAGGCTATTAGGGACAGGGATAGGAAATATAAAGAGTTTAAAACAAACAATAATGAAAGTAATTGGTCGTGCTATAAATTAATCCGAAACAATGTTGTTAACATAGTTAAACAAGAAAAGTGTAGTTATTATTAAGATAAAATAGATAGTTGTAGGTATGATACAAAAAGAATGTGGAAGTCGCTAAAATTTATAACTTTAAGTAAATACAATGATCCATTTGCAGAAATTTAAATTGAAATCAAATTTATAAAAACCAGAGTGTAGTGTTGGAAAAATTTAATGAATACTACGTATCCAGCATAACGTATATAGTAGGTAGTATACCAGATAACGATCAAAGCTTTGAATTTACCAAATTGGACGGAATACAATTGCATAACTTTAAAATGTTAACAAAAATGGAATTAAATATTGTTTTTGAGGTAACCAATAAGGCTAGTCCAAATGAAATCGATATGTCTTTCTACAGAGATCATTTTGACATTCTGTCAGACCCAATTTTAAACATAATTAATAGCTCATTCGAAAGAGGTAAAGTGCCTAGTTCCCTAAAAGTGTCGACAATAATAATAAGAAAAGTTCCTAAAACTATTAAAGCTGAAGAATATAGACCTATTAATATGTTACCAGCCTTTGAAAAAATATTGGAAAAAACAGTATACTTACAATTTTTAGATTTTATTTTAGCAAAACAGATATTGAGTAAATTCCAGTCTGTCTTTGGAAAAGGTTTTAATTGTAAAGGCGCGTTACAGTATGTTATTAATGTATGGAAAGAAACGAAAGACAATGGGATAATGACCGGGGTAATATTTTTAGATTTGAAAAGAGCATTTGAGTCAATAGATAGAAGTATGTTATTAGATAAACTCAGTAAATACAGCATTAGTGGAGTGGTATGGAAATGGTTTGAGTGTTACTTAAATAACAGGAGACAAAAAGTAAAGTGTGAAAATGTAGTATTGAAAGAACGAAATATAGGTGTAGGAGTTCCTCAAGGAAGTATACTAGGACCTCTGCTATTTATAATATATATTAATGATATGGCAAAAATATTTAAGTACTCTAAATATAATTTTTTCGCTGACTACACCATAATTTATATTGACGACGACAATCTAATAAAACTAGTTAGAAAATTAAATCATGATTTAGACAGGTGTCTAAATGGTTTGAAAAAATAAATTGAAGCTGAACATTACAAAAACTAAAAGTATGATCGTAGGCAATCAACAGAAAGTAAACTATTTTAAAAATAATAATCTGTCGTTCAAGCTTCAATCAGTAAATTTAACATTGGTATTGGAAATCAAATATCTAGGAATTGTCGTTGATTGCAATTTAAACTTTAAAAGCCACGTAGACTAAATATGTAAAAAAAATATCAAAAATGATCGGGGTATTTAAGCTAGTTAGTTGGTATCTATCCGTAAATACAAGAAAAACAGTTTATAATTCTATCATTTTACATTTTAATTATTGTAGCATAATATTATATATGGCTAACCAGACGGATTTGCAACGGTTACAGAAATTACAAAACAGAGCTATGAGAGTTATCTTAAAGTGCAGTATATACATTAGAAACGAGGATATGTTAAATGCGTTAAATTGGTTGAATATAAGGGACTACATTAGATATAATGTCCTAATATTCATGCATAAAATCAACAATGAAACTCTCTGATTATTTGAAAAACGTCCTGACGTAACTACGTACAGTACACGAATATAACACTATCGGGAAAGAAAATTATGTAGTTAAACGAGCTAATAATGCAACCACGCAATCTCCTGTATTCTATGAAGGAGTAGTTGAATATAACCATTTGAATATAGAGTTACGCAGTACAAATCTAATCACGTTTAGGAGACAACAAAAAATAATATGATGAGGGATAACCATTGAATAAGAAATGGAGACTGGTTAATTAAAATTGAAACTAAGTGACTTTAATTTTAATTTTAATAAAAATTTGTTATAATAATTATTGCATTGCATTATAAAATTGTATAGTGTTATAAAAATTGTAATGTATTATTCTATTCTATTCTAATATATGCAAAGTATTGTAAATAATGTAATGTATATAATGTATTATTTTGTATAGTCTAGGGCTAAATAAACAGATTACTACTACTATAATATGATCGACTGTTCTGATTTACTCTGTGAAATTAGTTTTTATGTTTTCAGAATTATTTCGAGACATAATTGAATATTTAGATGTAATACACCTAGAACGAACAACTTATTGAAGTCACCAGTATACGTAAAAAGGTGTAAAAATTTTAATAATTTGTGTAATTTATGTAATATTCATTTTTGTTTATTGAATGCTGTTATAGAAATGACTATTAAAATTTTTGAAATTCTCAATGTGTTATAAAATTGTGTTCTTTTAATAGACGATTTACTTTATAAAAGTGTACCACTTATAATTTTGAAAATTGTTGTTATGCTGTTTTTATTTTGTACTTAATATGTATGGCGCTGTAAATGGATCTTCTGTTGGGTAATAAAGCTACGAAGCTCTTATTTTATTATGAATTATAATAGTAAGATATGTATTTTTTTTATTTATTATTGAATTAAAATATGCAAAGCTAAACAAAACAGTTTTTAATAGTTCCCTTTTAAATTAATTTTAAAAAATAAATGATTACTGAATATTTGACTTTTATTTTCGCATACAAATAACAAATGGCCAATTAATAAATTGCCCTTTTTACATGTCTGAAATATCCCTTTGAGAATAATTTGTACAGGTTCGACGAAAAAACTAATTTCTAACCCAATTACTTCAAAACTTTACTTTTGTCTCTTACTATAATATTCTGGAATATATCCAGAAAGTAGTTTATTTAGGGACAATAAATGGATACACTAAATTCAAATTAATTACAGCTTTTATTAGCTATGTAAGAGGTAAGAGATATTCAGTATGTCCGCAGTTTACGTTTATACAACGTTTAATCCTATATTTAATAATTAAACTGAACTGAACTATTCTTCATTCTGAGGGTTTTCAGTTCACAACGTTTGATATCATTCTTTAAAGTTGCTCATCGGTGTCGTTTATGACTGCACTCACTTTTCCTTTGACAACTCCACAAAAGAAGAAATCAAATGAATCTGTATCTTGTGTTTGTGTGGCTAGTTCTGTCTTCCGCTCATCCATTTGGAAGAATATTTCTCTTTCAAAAATTGTCTCACATTGCTTGCAGCGTAATGAAAAAGTACACCAGTACACCAGTACAACCACATTTATCGACATGGATTATACGGTAAATCTTCAATGAAAGAAAAAAATTTAAATAATGATATCGTCAATATGATCTGGGAACCTAAATGAAAAATGTATCGACAATTCCTTACCATGTGTTAGGCCCTCCATAATTATACGAGGATTTGCATCTGCATCTATACATTGATTATAATCTGTGATAGGAGTCTCGTAAAATTATTCGTCTGTGAAAAGTATTTTCTTCTGGAAATCCACATCATTTTTTCTCTCTGCAATGGCTTACAAAAATTTGAGACGAGTAACTGTATCAGGAGGTAAAAATTCTTGTACTCACTGAATATGATACAGATGAAGGAGCTGATCCATAATTATTCTGTTTGACGGTATTCTTAGGAATTCCTATTTGATGTCCTAATAATATGGTACTGGTGCACAGATTCCTGTGTATCATTTCAAGAATTTCTTTTTCCAATTCGAGCAAACGAAATGTTCGTTGACGACCAGCATTAATCTTTTGGATTATAGCCGGCCTATTTCCCGAAAATGCCTTTCAACATTAGAAAACATTTGTCAATTTGGTGTTTGTTGGTTAGGAAACCTTTTCTGATATATACACACTTTTGCTACAATCGTCTTCACAAAATAATAGAACGAGTAACATCTTGTTTCGTAAAACGATGCTGTGAAGCCATTTTAAAATTAACTCTGACGACCACTCATTTCTGGCGATCCCTGTGTAATTCTAGAGCAACAGTGCCAAACGAAAAAAAATATCTTTTTAGATGATATGTTCTGTAAGCCAACTTCGTTACTTTGTTTGCTGTTTTATCGCTTCATAAACTTCTATCATCTGTTATTTTATTTTCATCCAAAATTTAATCACAGATATCTTTTAAGGTAAAACGATGTAAATGGTAAATAACCTCTATACTTTACACTTAAAACTGATGACAGCACAGAACATCATCGAATGAATGATCACTAGCATTCCGCAAATAATGCTGCATCCAACTACCATGAAGCAACCACAGTCACTTTTTTTCAGTTATTGTTAATTACTGCTCTGGTAAGCTGGGTTGGCTTAGTGAACATATGTTAATATTGTTTTATTTATGATATTTTACATTTTTCGTCAAAAGTAAATACTTACTAAATTTTATCTTATCAACATATTGCTTTGACTTATTGTTCATTTCCTAAATAAACTAGTTTTCCGAGAATTATCCAGAATGTTATAATCAAAATCAAAAAGTAAGGTTGGAAAGTTATTGGGTTAGAAATAATGTTTTATTGGATATAAAAATTTTACGAATGTCAAAAATCGTTCGGGAATACATACCCTGTATACATACATACGCATTATATTAAAGGCATACCAGTAAAAAGGGTTGTAGCAAGAGGTCCTAAGGCATAAACTGGGACATCTTCACCTCCATGTGTTGCCCACTGTCGAGGAACTGCTGAGGCATGTACTTGATTTCGATCCTCAGCTGCTGATGTTGTATTCATGGGGATGATTCGAGGGGTTGCAAACCCTGGCCCGTTTCCATAAAGAATTGTTGTATATGGCTGGCCATCTACATCGGACACTTTACTGTCGGGTCCTGTAAAATAGAACAGTTGATATTACATATTGGAGTATACAACAAAAGAATTGCTTTGACTATTTTCTTATAACAGGTTATTTACTAACGTTCGTTAGTTTCATTGATATTTCTAAGGTATTGTTTTCACAGATTAAATAAAGAAAAATTACTGTGCTTTGCACTTTGGAGCAATTCCAAATGTTTTATCACAAAAACGTTGTCAATATATTATACCTGCATTGTAGAACAAAGATTTAAGCTTAGTCGGGTTACTTGTATTCAATACCAAGCGTCTTAAATATTGATATATAAGTTAAACCTATTGTCGACTTAAAAGTATTTAGGTAGTAGAACTAAATATTTATTAGATCTGTCAGGTTTTATAAAAAGTATTACGTACATATCAGCTGGATATTCCATATTAATTAAATAACATGAACGTTTATTATAGACGTTTATATATAAGACGAAATATTTAATATTTTTAAAATATGTAATAATTAATTATAATACCTTTAATGATATCGAAGTTTAGTTAAGTTTATACAGATTTTTAAGGAGTTATGCTTCAAGAAGAAGAGTAATTATGAAATTGGAACATATTTTGTATACGTGACCTTTTCATAGAGGTTACGTGTTCTTTATCACTTTATTTTACATGATGTCCTGACTAACAATACGAGAATTCACAATATCAACATACATGACGTTTAAAAGGGAAAAGGAAATCACATGAACATACCTCAGTTACAAGAAATGCATGTACAACCTTTCAGTTTTCAAAAAAAGTATTGTTTATATTTTAGATATAGTAGGTAGCAAAAAGATTAAGTAAAGTAAGATCGATGCGGTACAAGAGAAAGAAATGCAAGTGGTCTCTCACTTAGTCCACCAACATCTGCTTCTTTCTAAGATCTCACCTAATTTAAATTGTGTTATGATTACGCTGCATAAATAAAAGCATAATTTTATTTGATGTAGCCTTCATAACCGTAAAATTAGTTAGGTTAACTGAGATCTCAGTTAGAAAGAACGCACCTTATATATCAGTAATACTATTAATATTTAGAGGGACACACAGAATTTATATGTCTCGGATTTAAATAGCGAAGTCCAATACTTTGTTTTGCATTTGCGAATGAAAATTAGGGTCGGGTCTTCTTTTATCGTATCTACGCTTTGGTTGAACACAAATTATAAGAGTCAGAAAATGAGCTATAAATTAAAGGTAGGATGAACAATGAACTTGCGGCATCAGAAGATGGTTCGAGAGGAGATAATCTACGTTATTGTTGTGTGTATACACAGCAAATATCAATTTTTACTAATTTAAGGCCATAGAATGATTCCCAAATTTGTCGCCAAGGCATTATTTGAAGGTGCACGCATAACAGCGTATACAGAAATATACAAGGCCAAAAGTGAAAGATTTAAAAATACACAAGATTGCTATTTAAAATATTTGAATGGACTGATCGGAACATCAATGATTAGTGTGGTCGTAAAATTATTAAAAAAGTCACGAATATAATAACTGATTTCCCATTATGTGATATGAATGATATGTTCGAGCGTATCCTTCTTCTTTTTTGTAGTTCCTACTCCTAGCGGATATTGGAGATCATCATGGCTTTATTCTAATAATAATTATTGCTACTCTAAAAAGATCTAAGGAGCAATTGATATTTGACTCCTCTCAGCATGTCCGAAATGTCCTAATTTTTTTCGCTTGATGTAATAATCTATTTTTTCTCTTTGTATTATTATCCACTCATGATATATTCTTCTATAGTACCTCATATCAAAAGCCTCAATTTTATCTGTATATGCTTCTTTGAAGTCCATACCTCTAAATCGTGTAGCAAGGTAGAAAAAACCTAACAACCAAGCATTTGTATTCTTATCTGTAAATTAAGGTTACGATTCATGAGTATATAATCCATCCTCATAAAAGCTGCTCGTGCGATTTCAATTCGGTATTTTGTTTCTTTTGTTTGGTCAGTGTTGTTCGTTAGCCATGTTCCTAGATATTTATATTATGAAACTTCAGTATGTGTATTCGAGAGCATCAAATAATGTCCTCACGTTTTCCTGTTTTGAGACTTCCACAATCTTAATTTTCTTCAGGTTCAACTTAACCATATGTACGTTGCACATATTATTGATGTTCTGAACTAAATTGTGAAAATCTTGAATGTTGGCTATTACTACAATACCATCTACAGAGTGTAAATTGTTTAATAGTTTCCAACGGGAAACAATTAACAAATTGTTATGCCCGAGTCTTCATCGTTTAAAGCTTCCTCAAAAATGCTCTCAATGTTATGTAGGTAAGAGTGTCTGACTGTGAATTCCGATGTCAGCGTTTTCCTAATTTTTGACTTTTTCTGCTTTATTTGATTTTAATTAAGGTTACTTATATCGCAATATCTTGGGCATATCTAAATTTATTGTTTAGTATAGTGATGAGCTCTTTGACTTTGACTGTATTAAAAGCCTTTTCAAAGTCACTGAAGCACGCGTAGTTACACATATTCACATCTAAGCATTTTCGCATAAGAATTTACGCATTGGTTTACGTTAAACAGAGCTTGGTGAGTGTTTTAATCTACCTCAAAAATGCGTTTTACCAATAGACGAAAAATAGGAATATGACAATATAATACGCCCCTCAGATATGTTATAAATATACATAATTTTAACGTAATTTTACCAACTACTATTTGTGTAATTGTAAAACTAAAATGCTTAAAAAGTGACTAACTTCAAACAATGCATATTTCCGGTTGCACAGTGACGTAATAGGGATATATGCGCGATTGACGATAAACGATCTACTGTGTGCTGTGTTTTGATTTCATTGTCCAGGCTTGAAAATGTCCCTATTAGGTCACGGCCAATAGAATAGTTTGTAAATTTGCGGCAACATCTAATTAAGTTTAAAATTTATGGTTTTTTTCTTACTATAAGACGTTATTAAAAAAAATACGAGTCAACTATTTTTATCTGTAGATGGTCCAATAATAATAATAAAATAGAGTCTACTCGCCTATTTTGAATTCCAATTTTCTACACATTATGCGATTATGGATTATTTTTAGAAAGATCTTCAGCATGTGGCTCATGTTGCTTACGGTCGGATAATATTCGTACTCTCTTGGGCGGTCGTTTTAGGAATTGTAATGAAAGCAAAAATAGGTCATTCTTCTGACATGGTGCCTTTAATGTAGATAACCGAAAATTTCTAAAACAGTTACTATATAATCCTCATGAATGAGTTTAACGCGTTCGACTGGCAGTTTATTTGGTTCAGATGCTTAACCAAAATAGTTTTGAAATATCCTCATGAATTATGGGGGACCAAGCTAGCCGCTGATGAGTGGCATGTTCTCAGCTCTTTCCCTAATGAATTATTTTTTATACATTTATTAAATTTTTTAAATTTCTGGGTTTTTAGTAGTAATAGTAGTAGCTGGGGAAGGCTGGCCGATAAGATACAAACGTGCTCTTTTTACTTACACCCTACAGCCCCTTCAACCACTTATTTCACTTCCTTCCTTTTCAAACATTCCCCTCTCAGAAGCTCCTCGTTGCCGTAGATAACTATCTCTCTTCAGTCGCGCAAACGCCTCACACTGCGCCAGAAATGGTAGGATATTTCTTCGGCCTCTGCGCATCCTGGGCATGTGGGATTTTCCTCAACACCTATAAGTGACAGGTAATATCTAAGTTTGCAGTGCCTTGTTAGGATTCTGATTAGATGATTCAGAGTTTTCTATTCTGCCTGAGTAACCAGACTCATCGTAATTTGTTTCATCCGAGTTTATCTGCAGCAGCTGCTTAAGCTCCAGTGTACCATTACTGTATGGTAAGCCCACCCATTGAGAGCCGTAATGACCTGCCTCCTTCCCAAATAACAATTTTAGTTTTAAAATGCTTTATAAGATATCCACAAAGCTTATTTCTAAGACTAATTTAAAACCCTTATAAGAGTATAGAAGCCCACCCAGAAAAGGGCCTACATGCATCTTTTTAAAACTACTACCGAAACTTTTATGTTTTAATGAATTATTGTCCAAATCTTTACTTGTAGAATATCCGAAGAATATTATAAAACCATATTTGGTTTAGCATAAGAGCAATATTAAAACCCTATTGAGCGGACGTTTTGTATTTAATGAAATAAACATAAATGCAAATAAATCTAGGGCTACACTCATTTGATTCACGTACGATTTTTTATATGGGCATCATGCCTAGATAAAATAAACATACGGCGACAACTGAGAATGATTCAGCTTATAGATCGATTACTTATAATGTAGTATTGGGACTCCTCAGAGAGGCTAAAATTTTCAACGACGCTATATTCACTGTAAAATATGGGTTAGATAGTTGTTAAAAATTCGTGAGATCCATAAAAAAAAATCTGAAAATCAGTTGACCCTGCAGGCCATCCCTGAAACTTCGCGCTATTTTCGAGCTTAAAGTGCTCAAAAATATACGTATTAGTTAATTTTTGAGATCTCCGAGCTCAAAATATTATACACATACATTTTTGAGCTCTACAATTAGGTGAAAAATCTTGAAGTTATATTAAAAAAACACTTTTTTTTGTAATTTTTCAACTGCGATATCTTTTGAACATATGAACCAATCGAGATGCAGTTTGCAGCATTCAACGCAGTTTTTCAAGTACAAAAAGTTAAATTTGTACCAAAAATCGACCCGACAATAATTTTGAATGTTATTTCAAAAAAACACTTTTTTGCGAATTTTTCGTAATCGATATCTCTCGAATGAATCGTCCGATTTTGATGCGGTTTGCGACGATCGACGATTTTTTATAAGGATAAGAGCTGATTAGATTTTGTAATTGATCGGTTCAGTAATCTAAAAGATATTCCAAAAAAAGAACATATTTTTGAAAAATTTATTTTTGAGATTTTTCAAAATGTACCGGGCCGAATCGGTTCTAATTCTCAGAAAATCTAAGTTGAGTCAACCCCTTTAGAATGCCTCAAACCGCTTTGGATCGGTCAAGCCGTTCAAAAGTTATGAGAGGTTTGCATATACCGTACACACATACATACAGCCATACATACACCATCGTGGGAATAGTCAGAATAGCTTCTTAGGACCTCAAAACATCAAGATCTGACAAAAATTCGATTTTCGAAAACCGGTGTGAAACCAATAACTTCCCAATTTCTGAAAATTTTCAATTTTCTTACCGGGAAGTTAAAAATTTTAAAAATGTATGGGTTATTTTTTCTTTTGGTGACTTAAACGTAAATAAATCGGCAGCATGCGCCCGTAATATAACACAGTGTTAATCAATTGTTTTTAGAAAACATTTCTGTTAGATGCAAATTTCTTTGTTTTGTTTAATTCGGGAACACTCTCAATATAGCTACTAGAAGAAATGGCGGCAGTTCGTATAAACCCTATTAGTTTTGAACAATTCTACTTCAATCATGTTTTGTCTTATCCAGTGCATTAGTTTTATTATAGTCGGGACGATGTAAGATTGCAACTTTAAGCGATTTATTTACAACCACTTTATTAGATGACTGTAGCGTAAGATTGGTGAACACTGAATCTCAAACAGTAAATGAATATATTTGTGCTTTTATTTTGAAATTCATTTAACCACTTATTACGTGTTTTCTATTATTCCTAAAATTAACATTATAAATGAGAATCATATGTAACGACATTATTAAAATGAGCCATTTTTAACTAGAAAAGATTTTAAGCAGGTAAAATGTTGCGACCCTGATACAAACAATCTATTTACGTAAATTGAATAAGGCCTAAAATTCTAAGAAAATAATATATTCTTGCCGAAAAACATAAATAAATTCCTCATTTTACGTTTTCCTTAACTTAGAGTAGCCTAACTGGTAACACCTATGCTAAAACTATGAAATTGGCTTGTTCGAAAATATTCATAATAAAACAATCATGAATTAATCGAAAGGAAAACAATTAACTTGAGACTCGACTCGAGATGGACGTCAGTTTATACTAAAGGTGGAGAATTATTTCATCCGTGAAAAATGAAATGGTGGACTCTTGTTTCCTGTTTGAGCAGTACAACATCTGACCTGTGTGGAATTGAGAAAATAGTATCATACTGTTTGAGTACCGCTGACAGTTGAACCGATTAACAGCATTTATAGCTTTGACTCTTTAACACGAAAGTTGCAATCCTACAGCGGCCCGACAATAGCAATATTTTAAAACATTACATTCTGGGAAAAGGGAACCAAACTCTTTTATGCTTAAGACTGATTTATTACAGATTTTTGTCTGCTTCATTAAAACTCTAATAAGTGATTGGCTTTATGAACGTTCGACCTAAAACTTGGTGTTGGCAAAAAATTTTAGATTTATAACAACTACCCCAAGATAGTTTCATAAAGCCATTATAAAACCACAACCTAAACTCTCTATAACACTCAGTATTCCTAACTTGCATTTAACAGCTATACAGTTTCATTGAAGGCTTGATAAATGCCTTGTCAGTCAGTCATAGACCAATAATGACTAAAAGATAATTTAGTTCTGACATAACTTCATGAAGACTTTTTTAAAACTTTCTTTAAGACAAAACTATCTTTAAGTGCACTTGGCATATAATAAATCTGGCATAAATCAGTTTATAAGCTGGCCACTATAAAGCGGTGATAGAACCTAAATAAATCAGAAATGTATTTAAATTTTTACTTAGGTTGTGACACCCAAAATAGGTGCAGGTCTCCTGGGCTCCTGGGTTCTAAGTTTAGCCTTATTTTTTCTTTGAATCCCGATAAGTCCCTAAACTCACTGAAGTCCTTTTTGTGCCTGGCAAGCTCTTTGAAAGCGTTTCCAAACTCCTGAACTAGGGCTGATCTAGTCGTAGGAGAGCACATTGCTTTTAGAACCGCTTGACTGTAAGAATAAATGTGCATATTATTTGCTTCATGCCATCTTTTATTCTTATTATATGCCACGGCTAGAATAGCTAATACCCCTACCTAAAAAACCATGGTGTACGATTCTAGAGTACAGCTTTCTTGCACTTTTCTATATTTCAGGTATATTCTTGCCCCAAGGGCATCTGTGTAGAGTCGGGGGGAGTAATTTATTTTCTTTTCCCTCTTTCTTTTATGTAACTTACGGGACGTTTTTTAAGCTCTATCAAAAATGCGAAAGAAGGCTGGTTTCCATTTTAAAAATTGTTCGAAGATGTCATAATTTGCTTTTAATATCGCTAAAAAATTATTAACATATGCTTAAAAAGAATGTTTTAATTTAAATTAAAACACGAAAGATTTTCCAAAAAGAGAAAACGACTAACAATTGAAATTATTCCATACTTTAAACTCATACTGTATACTTGGAGGCATGTTTACATACATTTCACTCACAATTAATTAATTTAGTATGTAAGCTATAAAACTTGACCACATTTAAATATGAAACTAAGTGCTTTGAAACACGCAGAGGTTTATCTTACCAAGAATCGGGTGCCCCCTGGGAGTGGCCTGTCCACCCATTGTCAGGACGTGGGAATGGTCTGAGGTTACAACGATTAAAGTCTCTGTGGGATTTACTAGAGCCAGTGCGGCTAAAAGTGCTGTTTCCATAGCCAAAGTCTCATCCAGGGCTCGGTACGCATTGTTGTAGTGGTGTGCGTGGTCGATACGGCCGCCTGAAACAAAATTACAATAATAGAAAATTGAATAGGACAAAGCAGGTTAAAATTAAATTTATTTGACGGTGTATACGTGTACAAAACGATGATATAGCTAATATTTTAAAGACGCTGTGAATACTCTAATTTATCATTGGGGAGCAGGATTATAAATAACACCAGAAAGGCATTTCCCGATTTACTTTTCATGTTGCTTGTTAGCATAGCAATTTACTCTGAAATGAAGCGAATTGCTACATAATTCGTTTATATAGGGTGTCCCAACCAAAAGAAGGCACCCTGAATAAGTTTGGAGATAAAATTTTTTTGAAAAATTGGTGAAACACGTCGACCTTGTCTCCAAGAGGGACATATTTTAATGCAATACTTATATGCCGATCATCAGACCTCTACCCTACACGGTCACCCCCTCAAATAATTGAAATGACAAAGGGGGTCGAGTGATACATCTTTTGAAAGGTCTCTCAATTATTTACATAACTGTGTATTTTTTAAACTTTTATCGAATCCTTCCAGAGAAACAATTCGTATGTATTGTTCAAAATGACCCCCACCGACTTCCATACAGTAGTATAATCTGTCTTGAAATTCTGTACGAACATTTCTGAACTCATCTGGATTCAATAAACGGCATTCTAGAATAATTCTTTCACGTAACTCTTCCAGAGATGCGGGTTTTGTTGCAAAAACCTTCGATTCCAAATGTCCCCACAGAAAGAAATCCAAGGGAGTTAAATCGGGTGACCTAGAGGGCCACTCCACAGGACCTCTTCTTCCAATTCATCGCTCACGAAACTGATTATCCAAAAATTGACGGAGTGCTATAGCAAAATGTGGGGGTGCCCCATCCTGTTGAAAAAACAGTTCGCCCTTTAAAAGATTATCGTCTTCATCGAGGATTTGGACAATCATTGGGTCGATGTTATTTTCTAACAGATCGAGGTATCTTTCGCCATTTAAATTGTCAGGAATAAAAAACGGCCCGAAAATGTGATCCCCTAAGATGCCAGCCCAAACATTTAACTTCTGAGGCCTTTGGGTATGAGTTTCCATGAACAAATGTGGATTGGCTTCACTCCAATACCTACAATTGTGCCTGTTTACCTCCCCATTTAACTGAAATGTCGATTCATCAGAAAAATACGTATTGTACAGTAGATTGGCATTACCGTTTAATTGTTCACTAAAAATCTCACAGAATTCAAGCCGACGATCGGGTTCATCTTCGTTTAATTCGTGTACCAATTTAAATTTATATGGATGAAGTTTGTGGGCCTTTAAAATTCGATGAACACTGCTTCGTGATACACCGAAAGCCTTAGCTACTTTTCTGATCGAAATGACCCAGAACTGCCACTTCGACTGCTTCACTCCTAATCGGTCGCTGAGGTTCATGCTTTTTGTTTCCTACAGAACCTGTTTCCATAAATTTTGTCAATAATTGTAAAACATACTGAGTACCAACCCTTCTATCTGGGTAATTTCTATTGAATATGCGCTCCGTAGCTCTAGCACAATTATCGTTTTTAAAATAAATGCTGACAATTTCTATTCTCTTCTGAAGGGTATAAACCATTTTGAGAACTCACTCTGGTAAAATGTATCTCGATTTAAAATTGGTGGTGAACAAATTAAAGTTCAAGGACTATCAAATACTTATGAGTCTTTTATTATTCTAAAATTAAACGGGCAAAGAAAGTGTTCTTTGTCGAAAAAACTTGTGTTGATTTGAGAGCACTAAAAAATGTAGTTTTTTTATAAATTCCAATACCCAGTGCCGTGTATTTTAGATTTTTTAGATGATTTCGATTGTGTGTAATCATCAAAAATAAAATTATTTTCCTTAAGAACGAATCTATAAAAGTTTAAAAAAATACACAGTTATGTACGGAATTGAAAGACCTTTCAAAAGATGTATCACTCGACACCTCTTGCCATTTGAATTTTTTGAGGGGGGTGGTCGTGTAGGGTAGAGGGATGATGATAGGTATACAAGTATTACATTAAAATATGTCCCCCCTTAGAAACAAGGTCGACGTGTTTCACCAATTTTTCAAAAAATTTTATCTACAAATTTATTCAGGGTGCCTACTTTTGATTGGGACACCCTGTATATGGTAGAGCAAATGTGTCATAATTTTTAATCTAGCATAGGGTTAAATTAAAAATTAACCCAAATTAAAATTGTTGTGGAGTTTTTAGTCTATTCAATAACGCACTATTATTTTAAACAGCTATGACAGCTGTTTAAAATAATTTTCCGAAATATCACGTCATCGGCAGTTTTTTAATTGATCACCCTGTAACTTTTTTTAATTTTCAGATAGAAACTTTTTCAACAAATACAGTGATATCGAGTTTGATGGATGTGCTTATTGCGATTTTAGAAATATTCAATAAAATAGAAAAATAAGAAGTACATATTGAACAATTATTAATTCAATAAATAATTAAACCCTAATCCTATAGTTACTTAAGTATTAAGGACAGTAAGTGCTTTCTACCGGTTGAGGATTATCTTAGAGATCGAGATGAAGTCGAGATCTCTAATATTATCCGAAACTGGTGGAGCACTTAATGGTGTTAATATTTATTAAGTTTTTTGCATGATTAGACAAAATAATCAATAATTAATAGGATTTATAAAAGCGAAATTAAAATGACGTAAATTTTATTTTATTATAAAAATCTATACCTTTGATAAAATTCAACCCTAACAATGGATTGCTTTGGTATAATACATAACGATAAATAATTATTGATTATGCTCTGTTCTGTATGCCAATTGATTTCATCGTAAAATAAACATTTTTAGTGTAAAATACTTCATAAATTCTGAGCATGAAGACGCGTGGAACATATGATGTTCCGTAATTATACTGCAAAAAATCCAAATATCGGTATGAAAATATTAGTTTTCATTATTTAGTTTCCAAAGCATGGTGCATTAAATCTTGCAAAGACATTACAGAAAAGGTACTGTTAGTCCATTTTGTTTGAAAAAAAGTGAAAAACTTAAATCTCCAGGAAGTTTATGGGTTGAATATTCCATGCTCAATAAAGTCCAATTTAATGCTATAAAAACAGTAAATTTCTTTATTATTTACGTACCTCTTTCCGATCGCTAAGTAATTTACTTACCGATCAACAATTTTCAAACACAACTTATTCTACTATTATCATAATTAAATCAGTAAACATATCAAATTGCTCGATCGTGCAAAAATGTTATTTCATTTAGTAACGTAGGTAGGTTAATCCCATATGAGTAATTATTCATGATAAAGCAAACAGAAAAATTCTCATAAAATTCCTTTTATTAGTGTGACCGGTTTCGTGAAGTAATTTACTTGTTCACGAAACCGGTCACACTAATAAAAGGAATTTTATAAGAATTTTTCTGTTTGCTTTATCATGTTATTTCATTGTTCTATGAATGTTGCATTTGAAATGGAAATGAAAATTTATTGCAAATTATTTGACATGCAAATTAAAAAAAAAATGCGGAAGAAGGATATGTTCAAACTGGAAAACTTCAGCTGCCTGATAATATCCAAATCAATCAATGTAATTAGATCCTCCAACTCTTCTAACGATTGAGGTTTGGTCTTTCAAGTTACTGATCTTAAATGGTCCTAAGGAAAATAGCACTGAGAACTCAAATTTGGTACCACGGTGGCTATTCAATATGTCCTCTTCGACCTATCTATTGTGTTGAAAACGTTTCAGTTAGGTATTGTCTCACATTAATACTCCATAATGAGCTGGAGCTTCATTTTACTGTTACCAGGTTTCTTTTGGCCGTTACTCTGAATTTACCTTAACTAAACAGATTAATGATGGAGCGATTTGCTAGCGTGGATGTTGCAAATAGTGATTTGAATTTACATTTTTTGTCAAAAAAGAATAGTCTGATAATGTTTCCTTTGTTTATTTCTGTCCAAACGTTTAATTTTTGAGAGTATTGGGTGTAAGTTTCTTCCATCTAGTGAGGATTCTGATCAGTTCAAGATCGAAAATTATTTCGATTTAGCGAATCATTAAGGCAAAACGTTGATTCATCGGAAAATATTATGTTGTTGAAAAAGTTAACATTGACATTAACGGTATTCATTATTACTTAGCAAAAACTGCATCCTATTAGGATCATCCTCATTTAAATCATGTATTAAATGCATTTTACAGTGATGAAATTCCTTTATGGACAATAACCTTCTTCCTTCTCAATATACTCCTTCCTCTCTCATTAAAATTGCGATATAAGGCCAGCTTTGTTCCTGAAGTTATTGGTCTTCCTGTAGATAGAGGAGAACATCAGGTGTATTATCTTAAGTTATTGTCGATTTACTTCGACCAGATTATGGCTGATTTTTAACACTTCCTGTATTATCAAACGTCTGCACAACTCTTGAATCTGTAGATTTTGAAATAAAAGAAGTTTTATCAGAGAATGTTGCATTATGAAGATTGCATGCATCTTATAAAAATCTCCATTTTCACCTTCAGTTAGTTCGGTCATATTATAGAGCTGTCAATTTTTGCATACGAAAACTAATTGATAGTATTTACTTCAACTGACAATAATAGAAATATCAATACCTGTCAGCAAACTGAATGTTTTTTATTTTACAAAAGCCATACTAACAAAAATAAGAATATTATTTAACAGTATGACTTAGCAGTGCAGTGGAAAATAAGCTGTTTACAACAGCTTGAAACCCTAGCATTTGATGTAACATTCATAAAACAATAAAATAACTATTATCAGGGATTTAACTCTTTATTGAATGAACAGTTACAGTATTTTATAAATTTTAATTTGTTCGCTGGGGCTTGATTACAAAAGGTTCTACTGCCTAAATTGGTTGATGTGATTTCAAATATGATTGAGATTTTTTCTATCACATCCAAATACATCACAATTTAAGAAATAAAAAGTGTACTTCTATACCAAAGTGTATAACTTTATTATATTTAGTAATAACACACATTTAGAGGACCATATTTTTATATATCAAAAAATACGTAAATTCTAACAAGTATTAATCAAAATTCTGAAACTTGTGTACAGCGCCAGTTATCTGTCTTTTTAAACATCAGTCGTAGTTGGATATGCTTGTATTCCATCATCTGACACTTCTGCTCCTTTTCCTGTACATCCTGAAGGAATCTTTCCCCTTGTTCTTCGTTCATTTGTACAAGATTTTCGAGAAAAAACTCAAGATGGACATGCAAACAATTAATTTAAATGCTCATGTCAATTGTGCAGTTTTTCTAGCATATTTTGAACAATTTTCTCATCATTCTGTGATGTGAATCCATTCACATTTTGAATCACTTTGTATCTATGGGACCGCACGAGCTTGAACGCTTCCCTATGTAGTGTTTAGAGATGAAAGCACGGTATAGGCCTGTGGTTGAATGGACTCTACAAACAAGTCAATACATGCTCAGACAAGTTTAAACATGCACAATCTGTTGTATTTGAGGCAAATATTTTATACTGATTATGAATATAGAGGTATAAAATTTGTAAACCATTGCAGAAGCTGCAGTTATGTACACATTTGCGTATAATACCTGAGTAATATTTTGTTAATGAATTGTGAAAAATTTTTACGTGATAGAAACAAATTGACTCCGGTTTAGTAATAAGTAAACGTGCATGAATAATTGGCACACACCTTTACTCAAACCTATAAGCCAGTGTTATTTAATACTTTTTATTTTACTATTTTATTGAATGTCTCTAAAACCACAGGTCGCATACCTTTTATAGTATATTAAGTATCAAGAACGGTAAGGGAGTTTACCGGTCGAGGCAAAGTTTGGGGGCTGAGCATTAGCGAAGCCTTCAATTTTGCCGGAGACCGGTACAACCTTTAACTTTCGCGATATTTATACTGCTTTTTGCACGATCGTATTAAATTACGCTTCAATTAAAATAATTTCATTTCTACTAAATTAACGAAAAGTCAAAAGTGATGTTTATATTTCTCGGTAAATCCAAATTTTCAAATACAATATTTCTGTTTTGTTGTAAAATTAGACGGCTGTGCAATATGTCTCCACGACATTATTTAGCATTATTGTGTCTTTATTTAACACACTTGCGAACTTTTCTTTAACGCGATCTTTTGTTGCGTCACCTATAACGTGTAGCAGTAGATTTACTTCGTCCACAATTTGCAGTGACCCCCCCTAACGACAACGCACTGTTTTCTAATTTTTTTATGCTTTCATGTAATGGTTTATAGTTCTTCGCAATATTTTTAAAGTTAAATATCTTCGAATTTTGTCTGGCTTTCCTTAACAGCTGCAGCCTCATCTGGATTGAATTGTAGTATCACAGCTTTTATTTGTTGGAAATATCCAGCATAATAAAAAGCTGGCTGCAACCATGTTTCCGGACTTATAAGAATCGGCTGTGGTGGTTCAGAAATACTGGGACACTTGCTATGAAATGCACGGAGACGTTTAGGAGATTTAAGAAACATTTTTTTGTATTTGCTATTAATGCATCCACCTCTGGAAAAACTTTTCGAATAGTTTCTGCCACAAGATGTAAAGCATGCACTTTACACGTAACATGTATAAACGTACAACCTTGTTCTTGCAAAGAACAGCCTACCGAACGCATTGTCACGGCGCCATCAGTCACAAACATCACCATTTGACTTTTTGATAGTTCAAAATTTTCTAACGTCTCCA
The DNA here is from genome assembly GCA_029963845.1 of Rhamnusium bicolor. Classification (NCBI taxonomy): domain Eukaryota; kingdom Metazoa; phylum Arthropoda; class Insecta; order Coleoptera; family Cerambycidae; genus Rhamnusium; species Rhamnusium bicolor. Next base: position 182,739 of record JANEYF010003926.1, read on the forward strand.
GCACCACCCTGGTAATTGTTTCGCTAAACACTGACTTAGTCTTTTGGTAGCTAGAAACAGTGGAACTGTCGGTTTAAGAGGGTCCAGTACTCGTACTATATTATTTAAAATATAATTTTTTTTCAATCTGTTGTCTCATCAATCGATAACCACAGCCGTGTATTTTTTAATTCACATATCGTCTTCTTTTTCATGTATACGTGTACAGTTGGTAGATAGTTACATAACGTTGTGCGACTTGGTAATTTCACCTGGGCATTGTATTTATTCCAGAATACTCGAAGTGGTTGTTTATCGCGTATGTGCAGAGGAGCATCACAGGCAATCAGCATTAATAGTAAATCAAACATAAACTGTGTTGTCGAAGGCACGCCATTTTTTTTAATTTTTATTGTGTACACTATTTACGTGAAGTCCACAATCACGCTTATCCCAGCACATCAAATCTTTCTCACACACTTTACAAACTATTTTAGCATCATCATAGAATAAATCCGGGAATTCATCAATGAATTTATTCACTTTGTCAGCAAATGACCGTTTTCTACCCATGCGTACGTCTGCCATGCTTTATTATTAAGTTAATATCAACAATACAGTACAACAAATAAAATGAAAACACGAAAACAATGTGCAATACGTCCAAGTGACTTAACGTGTACACAACTCGAAAGCTAATAATAGACTGGACTGGAGAAAGAGTTTCGCAGTCAAGATGAATGCGGACGACAGTAAGTACATCTGTAGTCTACGACCATGATACACAGAAATGATTTGCAGCTTTATTTATAAATATAACATTGTATTATTTTCCAACATGTATATCCTTGATTTCAATGTGTTTTTTGCTTTACAATAACCCTTCAAATTTATGTCAATCCTCTTAATTTTCCTTACATTAAAATAACCTTTAAACTGTCATTATTCCGTTTTCCATTTCCATTGTCCATAATTTCAATTTCGATCATTGACGTTGAACTGTGACCTTCATAACACTCAAAATTACAGAAAGATTACATATTGGGGCAAGGAAAATTAGTTACGTTACAAAATGTATGTACAGCGGGCTCAACAATAGGTAATGAACTTACAAATTGCTAAGAACAGGTTTTGCGCTTATTATAATGTGCAATACTAGTTGAAAATAGATATGTCGGGTATTACACACCTTTTATTTGCTCATTACTAGTTCAGAGCATTTTTCTCAAATTATAACCGAATTCTAATATTGGATGTAACATAATAAATATGTACTTTCTTTAGACTTAAGTGGGAATGAGGCAATAATTAAAACAACAAACTATTTTTTTTAAATCATTTATTTCATCATCAGAACAATGAAATAAATCAATGGTAATTTTATAACATGTGAAGAGAAAACATGCATATATATATAAAATAAAACAAATTATACACTATTAACAGGAGCATGATAGGCGCGTGGATAATGGCGCTTATAGCTATTTACTCGGTACAGAACGTCGACGGTTCGAATCCATCCTGCAGCAAATTAGAAATTTTATTTGTAATTTGTTTCGGACTAAGATGGGAGTGGTAATTGTCGATACCCCAGATGTGGTTCGGACTCCACAATAAACTATAGGGGCCTTATTTCCCTTCACCTAACATAGAATCTTAGGATTTTCTGGGAGTTACTTCGACTTGAGAGGCGGTTAAGAAAACATTTAAAAAAAAAACCTTTTAAGACGCAATTTATCACTGAATAGAGGTTAATTAAAATATGTGTATACCTAATATCCCTTAAACAGAAAAACAATGTAACAATAAAACTTGAATTAAAAAAGGGAAAATTAGTGTAATTTAAAAAAAAATATATATTAAAATAGAATTAGTAATGGTTATGAGTTTTATTTACTTTATATTTTTTGGCAATAATAGCAAACAAAAATTTACAGAAAACATATATTATTTACATTGTAACAAAGTGATTTTTCCGGAACTAGTTTTCTATTACAACCAGACTTAAATGGGGTTTTCGTTCACTTTGGTACACCCTATACAATGCGATAACTTATGCTAATGTTCCTTTCAAGACCGTTTTGAACTTAGTTTAAATTTATTTTGCAAGCTCAATAGTTGGAATAACAATTATGGCTCAAATATAATTGCTTCAAATCGTTTTCTTTCCAGAGTAATCTTAGTTTGTTTATTATTCTAATGATAAATCGTTTGTTGCGGTTGTACTCAATCATGTAAGAGGAAAGTAATTTAATTTAATTTAGTTTGATTTCTATGCAAGTTGAAATCATTTATGTATGGTAAAGAAACATGTTTATATTTGTTTTAATAATTTACCGGATTAGTTGATTTATTTTAAATATTAGTACATGACCGTTTTAAATTGTTTCTTTTCGGCAATATAGTTTTCAAAATTATGAGAAAGCGATTCCCAACCTTGGAATATATTTTAAACATTTAATTAACGCATGGAATTTGTTTAAATACGATGCGCTGAGATAATCTGAAATAACGTTTGCCACGGACAGCAGTCGATACGTTTGCACTTCGCACAGATCACCGCCATTATTGGGTAGGAGTTTTAGTATAAATTAAATCACACCATTTGAAAGAAGGACTTCTCTAATGAGTGCTTAAGTTAGCATTAAGCAGCTCCCAATCTCCAGTGTACTCCGCAATCAGATAGTGGTAAGAATAACTTTAACCATTGCTGCTGCTGCTGTATTATTTTATCTGAAGTGCCTGTTTTCTGAATAAGCCAGAGATATTCGGGAAATTTCACGATTCATTAATAAAGCGGGTTATCTGTTTAAGAACAAGCTTCGGGACTATTCGGTTGCCATTTTTATTTAGTATTGACGTAAAGATAGGACTTTTAAGCCTCGATCTGTGGAAAGGGTGACATCTCAGTCGTAGTTGAATTAGTACCGGTGAAATCTTTAAGCCTTCATCTGTTGAAAGGATTTCATCAGGTGCACGCGAAGTGGCAGAAGTAAGGTTTCTAAGTCTCGATCTGTGGAAAGACTCACTAGATGCCCAGGAAGGTAATGCAGGATGCGTTCTATCTGACACCCGTGTTTACTAAAACTAGGTTGTACAGAAAGTAAGCTTGAAGTTGATTTGATAACTTATTACTCTAATCTATCACAAGCTAACGAAAGTTAACCTCGAATATCTCTAGTCACTCACGCATATTTCTGGTTTAGAAGTTTAATGGACAGTTTAGATTTAAAACCTGAGTTAGTAAACCTGAACTTCTGTGCTATATAGTTAGACGAACACCGGAAATATTCAGTTATCATCTCTATATTGTTGACGTAAAGATAGGACCTTTAAGCCTCGATCTGTAGAAAGGGGTCAATCTCAGTCACAGTTGAACTAGTACCGGTGAAATCTTTAAGCCTTGATCTGTGGAAGGGATTTCATCAGGTGCACGCGAAGTGGTACCTGTGAGGTTTTCAAGCCTCGATCTGTGGAAGAAATCTCACTAAGTGCCCCGGGGCTGTAATGTACAAACCGTTCCGTCTGCCACACGTAGTTAAGAAACCGTAATAAGGGTCCTTAGGAACTAATCTAAAGATATAGCACACTCGCGATTAGACAGTCAAATATACCGCCTGTCCCTGGACTGACATCCTGAACTTGTGTCTTGCTTGTACTCCCTAACCGCTTACCACAGAACATACATACTGTACTTACCGCCTACCGTAATACCGCCCTAAGCATTAGTGACTAGAGTCATTAACCGCTTGCTGTAAATACCAGTAGTAGTAGCTGCCGTAACTGTGTTTTATTTTGAATCACCGCTTGCTTTGCCTGCTGTTAGTAATATCGTAGTAGTAGTTTCCGTAACTTAGCTGTGATTGATATAACTGATCACCGCTTTTGCATTATCATAACTTCTTGCTTGGTTTCTTATTTGCTTACTTGTAATATAGGTTAATATTTACGTTGTATTATAACATAACTTTGTGTATATACTTATTTTTTTTTAAATTTTTCTCTGAAGCAGTCTTAAATAAATAGTGTAATCCTGCCTTTTATTTAAAGCAAAGAGATAAGTAAGTAATTCTGTTTGTACACCGAGAATTATTTTCTTCAGGTAAGGTGAAGTTGTCCATTGCTATGAAACCGACAACCACACACACAGACCGCCTAGACATTCCGTTTATTCACTGAGTTATCCTAGCTTTTATCATACCGCTGATAGAATAAAGTGCTGTTCCTACACTTTAAAACACAAACTGGCACTCAAGACCGTACCGTAACAAAAAGTTCAAGGTACCGCTGCTGTACTCAAGGATGCCAAAATGACACATCACGCGAATACCATTTTGTTTGTCATACGTCACAACGTATTTAGATTAATAACAAATTGTAGATACCTCTCATTTAAAATCCTTTTTTATTGTCAATGTCAATATAATAAAAAAAGTAGAGAAAACATTAAACTGATAATAAAATTTTTAATGCAACTTAGATAGATAAGCCAGAAATCGGTCAACCCTGTACACAGTTAAAACACTTTTTTTCTAGAACTACAGCGCTAATTGAGAAAGTATTTGAAGCATATAATCGCAAGGTTGGAATTTTGCAATGTCAGCGGAGGCAGGCATTTATTTTTGGTTTTTTACAAATGTTTAAAAACCCAAACATATTTTAAATGATTTTAAGACTCTGTTTTTGTTCTAATGAGTATAATATACAGTTTTAGTTGTTAATTTCAGTTGTAATTAAAATTTGTGAATTAACATTACGGCAAAGAAAATACTTATTTTCATTGTTAGATCACAAATTTTAACTAAAAGAGTTAAAATCTAAAATTTTATAATGTAATCGTTAGAATGGTAGCAAAGTCCCAAAATCGTGTTAGTATCATACAGTATTTGGTTTTTAAATATTTGCAATAAAACAAAAATAAATGCCTACTTCTCACTTACTTTGTGAAATTCTAACCTTAATGAGTTATATGGCATTTGGTATCTAGCAAAAAACTAACTTGGTATCTTTTGCACTTTATTATAAAATATTTAATTTTTCTTTATTGAATAATAGAATATTTCGTTAAAAAATAATAAGTATACTACACCAAAGGAAGGTGGAAAGTACGGGCGGATCGGAGAGATATCTATTTATTCTGACCTTAACGGTTTGAATAGCGTAGAACTAAGAAGAAAAATAAATTAAATTGTCATCTGATAGTTACACACAAGAGGATAGGCGACAATGCTATGTCGTTAACAAGGGTCTAGATCGTTTGCGGTTGTCAACTCTGGAATTTTTGCTACGCGGTCTCTGATTATCTGTTAAAACAATAGTATATTTTAAAAATGAATTGTGAAAAAACATTATATTTATTTTGGTTTTAATGAACAATAAAAACAATTTTTAGACCAAAAAAATCATTTTCTCGCTGTTGAATTTGCATTCATTAATATGAGGATGCTATACAGGCAGTAACAAATTCGCTTTTCACTACAGGGATCTCGGAAACGGTTAGAGACACAGCAATGGTTAAATTGGGGCAAAGTTGTAAAATTTGACAATCAGCAATATGCCGTGAGAAATCGAAAATATCTCTTACTGTTCTTGAGATTTTTGAAGAAAAAAAACAAAATTTTGAATTTTCACTTTTATATTTTCCTGGCGTTATTTGAAGAGATATAGAAAAACTAAAAACACATTTTCATTGTCGTTTTTTATCCTTCACGTTTTTTAAATTATAATACTAAAATGTCATTTTAATTCATTGACTTTAAAAACATCGAATTCTGCATCGTAAAAACTTTATTGGTTTCTGGGCTACAATTATTGCTGTTTTTAGGTTGAATGCTATTCGTTAATATTTCTCCAATATCTGCAAAATAATTAATAAAGTTATTAGCAATTTCCAGTTTGTCATAAATTTCTCTATTGTTCTCCAAAGTAATATTACCAATTGTATTTTTTTATTGCAATTCATATTTAAACATTCGGTGTTCCAAATATGCTTTGAGGATTTACTATTTATTTCAATTTTATTTAGAAAATACTTATTTTTGGTTTGTTTTTATTTATAAATTTATTTTATTTCAATTTACAGTGTAATCTTGCTATTTTGCTTCGATTGCAGGATTTTTTTATGTACTTCTGATATGGTTTATTCCGAACCTTTATAGATATAATAATTCCAGGTAATCCAAGGTTCCTCTTAATAGTTTCCTTTATCTGTAACGGTTCGTTTTTGGAAATAAGTGATTTGGACCACATTCGTTAAAAATTAGATAGAATGGTTCGAGTTCTACATTAAATTTCAAATTCGATTAAAATAATGTCGTTAAATAATACCGTATTGCCCCTGTAGCGTTGCGCTACTGTGAAAATTGTATTGTACCTAAGGCGCTACGATGAGTGGGCGCGCATATCAGACGATTTTTTGGAAGAGATTTTGAGCGCGAAAAACAAGTGTGGCTAAGCCATGGCTGAAGGAGGATCGGTGGTGTTGTGGTGTTAAGTACGTTCCCTTACCTTTTTTCGTATGTATATGGAGACAATGATGAGTCGCGGGCCAGAGAAGATACGTGACCTGGACTTTTAGAGTTGTTTGCGCGTACGAGTATGTCGTTGAGATTTTATTTGAACCGAAGATAAGTATTGCCTAGCACACCAGCCACGAAGGTGACGTCCAAGTTTGTTAGTAGCTGTGTGAGTAAGAAACTAAAATATATTGGATCTGTGCACAACCACGGGTAAGGTCAGCTTTCCTAAATTATAAGACTAGGTACCTAGTAACGCTGCAACGTCCACCGGTGTCTGCTGGAAGTGCTCGTTAGGGTGCAACAAATAATTTTCAAGATTTGCAAATTTTTCAGCGTTTTTGAACTTTAAGTATAACATATATTTGACTTTTTCGAAATTAAGGATAAACGTCACGAGAGGCGGTTTTAATTAGTGTCCCGTTTTTCCCTTTTTTTAACGATAACAGTAAGTTTCGATTAGCCAGAACTTTGGTGAAATCACATTTTAAGAAGAGGGTGGCGCCTAACAAAAAATCTCTTCAGTATATTGGACGATAACTATTAGTTAAATTGGCGATTGCCAACTGTTTATAAATTTGTTTAGTTTTAAGTACAATTGGAAAACTGTTTTAGTTAATTACTCGCTTCCCCGCCCGGAGATAAAGAGTCCCAAATTTATTTTAAATTGAATAAATATATTTGTGTATTAAATTTCTTTTTTTTGTATCTTGGTTTAACTATTTTAAAATGGTAAGGCGAAAAACCAGGGCCGTTACAATTCTTGGCAGACTTAGTAACGAATTGATTAAATTTATCTCAACAAATAACTCTGAGATCAGATCTCACTTTTTAAAAAGTTCTTTGATTTGGTGTCATTAAATTTTTTAGTGTTCTTCTAGTTCCCATTGTAATATTTGGTATTTAAATTTTTGATCACAATACCTACTGCGTAGTGGTCCGTTAATTATTGCTACAGAAATATCTCCAAATTATTCTATGCGAGTTTTCAAAAAAGTATGATCTATATAGGATTTAGGATGTTCTGTGACTCTGATGTATTTATTTATTGATTTAAATTCATTTTCACTTATTACATTTAAGTATTCAGCAACATATTTTATATTTTCAAAGAGTATATCAATGTTTAAATAGAAGAAGTCAGAAGTGCCCCTAAACTTAAACAGACAGGCAATTATACGAATTAAACATAGGCTAAGAATAGTAAATTTGCATAACGGAGGTCCAATATAATATGTTTTTAGCTAGTATTAAAATATTTATTTCAAATCTGTATCTCAATGTAATCCGGAGTTACCCAGTGTCAAACAAGATTCGTTTTTTAAAGATAGTATTACGTGAAACAAATTTTACAACTTTAGATATGTACACCTTAGGTCTCTTATGCAATGTTTTATTTTTGAAATGAAGATCTTGCATTTGATAAACTATAAACAGGATTAGATGTTAAAGAGAATAAATCGTACTATGAAGAAACAAGGTGATCAGTAAAATGGATGAGTGCGAAACGCTAGAGTTGGCAAAGAACGATTCTAATCAACTAGTAATGAAAAGCAAGCAATTTAAAAGCAAATTCTGTTTCTAAAAGCACAACTATACTGTCATAAATAAATAATTAGAGAGCCATGTACTATTTCTACTTCTGATATGATGTAATTTAGGAACACAGATTCTTTATAGATTAAAAGAAACTTCAGTGTAATGTTTAGTGGTATAATCAGCTTGCTAAGATTAAAAAAATGTTTTGTTTCCAATACTAAATAAATTTTACCTCACATTTTAGCGTAGTTAATAAAGAATTATTATAAAGAGTTATTAAGTCGTTAATTTTTGAGCTGTTGTAATTAAATTTTACGCAAATTGGGTGCTTGTAACAGAACGTTGTAATTTAATTAAGGCTCTAATTAACATCATGTTTTGTAGTTTGACGCTTCAATAAATCAGAAAAATATAAATTTCTATCAGGCAATTTCCATGAGAATATATCAGAAAGAATTTAATTATCCAGTGCAGATGTTTCATGCAATAACGAGGTCTAGGTATAAGCTTTTCAAATTAAATTTCACTTAGAGTGTAGAATAATTAAAATTACTTTTGTATATACTCATATCTTAAATGAAACTTCTAAGTGGAATGTTTGATAAAAACAGACTTTTATTATTCTCTTATACCTAATATAAGGAAGGATAGTAATCGTGATTTTTTTCGACCTCGAGATTCTGATTGATATATACGTATTGAACCCTACTGACTCCATTCTGACTGTTTTAAGAATGATGTCTGTCGGTGCGTGTCTGTCGGTGCGTGTGCGTGTGTATGTGTGTGTGTGTGGCTGTGTGTATCCGCGAACTCAAAAATACTAATGGGAGGCTTCCCAAATTTGGCAGTTAAGATTTTCAATAACATTTTAGGTAACACATTAAATTTGGTAAAAGTGGTACCACCAGAAGAAACATAATGAATGAATAAAGAAAAATGGTACAAATTCTGGAAAAAAAAAATTAAGATTTTTATTGCATTTCTGGACGAATCTCGACGAATTATAATGAAAAAACAAAACTTTATGAAAAAAAATCTGTCGGCATGTCTGTAGTATCGCGATAGCAGCCACAGTTTTTGAGATACAGCTTTCAAATTTGGTACACATGTTCTAAAGACCAAAGACAATGATAAATTCGGTAATGAGCAGAATTGACAACTGAAAGAAGGTCCACGGGGCCCAACTTTTTTGTATTTGCCCTTACAAAAAAATATATTCTTGATGAAAGATTATAAATCATGTCTACTATATCAAGCCAATAAAATATATTTTCCAAGCACTTAAATAAAGTAAACTGAAATTTTTTACACATTTGACCTCATAAAATGGGGTTAAGATAAATTTAACAATTTGCTATCTGGAATGTCTAATTTAGTCAATGTCAAAAATGTTAATGTTAATGAGAAGAAATTTTTAAAATGTATGACGAATTATTATTAACAGTATCGAATGACGCTGATAATTAATTACTTAAAAATGTTAATGAAACATTTCAAGGTATGCTATTAAAATTTAATTGAGGTAAGTGAAGAACTAAATATAATGATTTTTTTAAATTAGGCTGATATACACTGGTATAAGAAAGTTATGTGCTGGCCACATCAGATATTTTCTTAATGATCTAGTGACCATGATTTTGACATAAATTGAGAATAATTGAAAGTAGTATCAATTTTTTTTCTGGATGCATCATGATGGCATGTTTATCATACATATTAATAAATAATAAATAATAGGAACATAAAAATTCAATATCAAATAATACAAAAATTGAAAATATTTTAAAAATTCAAAGCTATTTTGAACCTAATTTAGTCAAATGAATAATACTTAATGTTTATGCGAACTGTTCAAAGTAACCTCCCAGTACATCTATGAATTTCTATATATGATTTTCGAATGATCTGATATTTCTTAAAATATCTACAGTAATATTCTGAAAACTTCCCTTATTTTATTTTGTAGTTGTAGGAATTGTAGACACATGCTCCTTAACATTGCTACACAAGAAGAAGTCCAGTTTGGTCAAATCAGGGCTTCTGGCAGGCTCAATATGTGGTTCTTCCCTTCCTATCCAACGATTTGGAAAAGCGTCGTTTAAATGTTTGTGAAGAGCTGTAGTGTGTTTCACAAGTATTCTATCATGTAGATACCACATTCTGTCCCTAATATACCTGAGGGACATCTCCCAGTAATTCTCCCAAGTTATCTGATAGAAATTCCAAATAAATTTGACCTTTCACACGTCCATAAAAAATGTAGTCCTATCACAATAATCCCCAACAATTCTTCCTCAAACATTCAACAACCATCTTGTTTGACTATTTGTCCGTGAAATGTAAATATTGATTGTGTCGTAATAATAAAAATTATGACGATTAACATATCCACTTTTATGAAACGTTGCAAAACGATGTCAGAAAAATTTCTTCGTTATCCTATTTTTTGTTGTGCCCATTGACAACATTGTATTTGGTTTTCATACTCCCTATCTATTAGTTCCTATATTAGTTGAACGTGGTTGGAATGAAATTTGTAGTCTTTTAGGATCTGATGGACCAAAAACGGCTAATATCGATTTCTCTTGCCAATCTTCTTATACTGCAATGAGGAATCTCAGTCAAGCTCAAAAGTATAACTGTTTCGTTTTCTTTATTTGCTACATTTTTTTTCGTTTAATTTTTTCATATTCCACTTTTAATATATTATCAAAACGTTCCATCAAACTTAAATTATTTCGTCGAGGGCTACCTATGTTCGGATATCGCAAATCGTAAATTCGAGCTGATGGCAAACAATTTATATCTCTCGCACCCAGAATATTTCTTCTATAGGAAAATTCAATTGAAAAGTGTGAATTTTTAAATAATTTATAACTTAAAATAAGTTTCAATATTGTTGTCACAATAGTTAATAATTAAACGTCAATAAGATAACTTTCAATTATTCTCACTTTATTGTAATCATGGATAAGAGATCATAGTAATAAAAAGTATAATAATTGAACGGTTCGCAATGAAAAAGTAAATATCTCTAGAAATATCGATTTTAGTTATAATACATTAATCACAAATTGTAGAAAATTAACGTGCCAATTCAAAAATACAGTAATATACAAGGTGCACTTTGAAATGTCTTAAATTAGCGCTAGCGTAAAATACACCCTGTATGATAATAATCAATATTTGGTGGTAGTCTCGTTGAAGTACAGCCCTTGCCTACAAAACTGCAAAATACATATTTTCAATTAATAGTAGTATACATACAGTGAATTAATTTGTTAAACCTTGTTTCGACCAAGACTATCATATTTTTCGAACAACTCGGCAACGCCACATCAAATACTAAAAATCTGGAGGCAGCTGTAATGGCAACTTTACGCTGAATTCAAAAGTGGAAGAATATGTACGGTATTGAATTTAAAATGAATGAACTCGAAAATGTTCCGCTGTAGCAGTCACCCCAGCATATTTCAAAATATTTTTAAAATGAGCACCTTTTGACGACAGGTATACAACTCCCTGTATTCCTGAAGGTATTTCAAGGTACCTTTTGTGGGAGAGGGCTACAAATTTAGAGACAACGGACACACAGCCAATGTCTGAGTACGCTAGGATTAATTTCTGGTTTAGAAAAAATCCTAACTCCTCACCGGGGATCGAACCGCGGACTCCACTGTGAGAGGCAAGCGTCCTTACCACTCGATCATGAAGACCACTTCCTTAAAAAATAAATGTCCAAAGTGTTCTAATAAGGCCAATATTGAACATTGACGCACAATTGGGACACCCTGTATATTGATGTTAATAATATGACTCGAGTTTTATTTCCACTTAAAATATGTGCTGAGTGGAATGAGGTCAGAGAATGGACTTGTGGTTAGCTTAATGTGATATATTTGTTAGAAACGGGCTTAGCTATGAGTTTTAATTGACATAATGTAACATTTCGTTTAGAGCAGTCCCCTTAAAATTTAATGTTCTATCATTTAATTCAACGATTATCTGAAGTAAATCTTTCAGTCGATATACCGTAAGTTGTTTGTATGTGAATTTAAACACAACCTAAAATTTATATAATTTCTCCAAATAAAAGGTCTCGTGTATTATATTCATATAAAATCTCCAAAAACCGAATTAAATACTGTCCTAAAAATAGTACCAAATAAATGAGAACCATGCAGAACAAACTTCTTATTTTTAAGTAATCCACACAAAATTTTATAACATATAGGACAAAAGAAAACTAAATTAAAGCATATGTAATTAATTAATTCGTTTCCAGAATAAATAAAAAAAAGTAACTAATCTAATTTTGCCACGATCTAAATTTAGATCAGCGAAGGTGTTTTTATTTATACGTTATTTGTTAACAATTTTGAAAAATTTAATTTTTTTATACGTCGGCAAACCCTATTACATGCAAATCATCTTCTAATTTAAAAATAAATGATAAACAGTAATTTCACATTTGTGTCAAGTTAGAAACATTTTAGATTATGGCATAATGTAGACAAGTATAATTTAAAACATATGGGCGAAGTTTTGTTAGTATATAAAAATAGCTGGATATCCACGTACTGTATCCAGAAAAATGTGCTCTTTCAAATGACATTTTTAAAAATGGGAGTTGCTATTTAAAAAAAATTGCCGATGACATCATAACTTTTTAAAAAAAAGTATGTAAAAATTTTTTTTAAATAAACAAATTAAGAAATGAATTTAAAAATCGACGTGTCTGAGCGAATTTTTGTCACTTGCTTTGTAACGATTTTACGGAATTTATTCCAACCTTTACGTGCTCACTGTATAATATAATATGTATCGAGATTTTATTTTACATTCTATGTATTTATAGAATATCATGGAGATTTTATGTTGTTTTCCTTTTACCTTAGTTTGGCCAAAAGCATCGTTGTCATTTTTGTTTTTTATTCCATAGTATTTATTCTTATATATTTAATTAATTAACTATATTTTTTGTCCATTAATATTATTTCTGTTTAATGAACTATACATGTGTATGTGTATGTGAGTATATATATATATATATATATATATATATATATATATATATATATATATATATATATATATATATATATATATATATATATATATATATATATATATATATATATATATGTGTGTGTGTAGGTGTGTGTGTGTGTGTATATGTATGCAT